>CAXKVY010002250.1:0-45700 GCA_964058915.1 Tetropium fuscum
GAGCAACTTAATTTAACCAAAGATTATATAACTTTTATATGATTATGATCTCTGCTACAATGTTAACGTTATTTTAAAAAATGTATCAAAATACGTTAAATAAAAAATATAGTTTTGTATTTGCAAGTTATATTTGCAAGTTATACTCTGGACGACAATAAACAATTTCTATGACATTCTCCTAACAAATTAGTCATATCAACTAATTCTTGAGTAGAATAATTCATATTAACGTTTTATACGAGGTAATATTAATGGGATAACAAACACAGGTAGTAATACAAGCCACTAAATGCGCCTTTCAAAATAACTGAGAATCTGACAGTAGTTCTGTTTTTTGCTTAAATTTGTCAACGCCTTCTTTGTACCAATTAGACTCTACTCGTGTGTTGTTCGATATCCTCTATGAAGTCCCTATCTCAAACATATTTGAAATAAGAAAGTTAGTTGCTGTCCAGGAGATATGGAACACCCTGTACATTCACCGATATTTTAAAAAAACCGCCAATAAAATACCTGAATTTTAAAAATCGCGTTTCATGTGGCATATATGGATATTCCAAATATCACATTCCATATGACATGAAATTGTCAATGTCATTAAGAAACTGTAAACATTTTATCAACATAATGTAGATAACATGTAGTCGCGGTTTTACAAAAATATAGTGTAGGATAAGTGTAGGAAAAAGTGTATCGTTATTACAATCGTTATTACAATAAGGCGAGGCGCAATTTATTTTAATTTTATCCGAGAAGAACCGGTGAATAACGGAGTAAGTATACGTAGAAAATAACAAAGGGATGGCGGAATATGATACTTTATCCAGCATGAATGGTTGACTGGTTGCTGAGATGCGATATGTGCGCTCCTTTGACAACACTGAGACGCGCCCGCTCGTCGATCGCGTTGATGAAGATGAATAGAGAACCTTTCTATCTCCCGTGGCCAGCTCACACGTTCCCTCGGCGGCATAACTTAAAAGTTTTGTATTTAAATTAGAAAACTTCAGATTTTATTCCACGGCATTTGTATAAAAGGCGAGAGAGAAAGATATCTAGCCTTTCCAAGGAGAATATAGGACTCGAGCAGACAAACTTGTTACAAGTGAGATGAGTATTTTACCTTGGATGCTCTAATATATTAACACGTAAAAACAATATATCTGGCAAGAGGGAAACTCTCATGGAAATTGCGTGTTCGGAGCAGTTGTTTAAAAGTTGTGATAAGGAAATTTACGACTTTCGCGTTGGATGGAGCGCTGTTTAAATTTTTTACAGCGATCATATAGAACGGTTTCGACATAAAACGTACAAAATACGGAAAACGAGCAATTTAACAAAAAGTAAACTCCAACTTAGTCAGATACTGGAAAAATATTCCTTTGGGTAAAGGAGGATTTTTTTCAGTAAAATGAATTTCAAATATATCCCAAATTTGTCAAATTGTGTCAAAGAGCTAAAGATCTACCCTGTAGAATAATTATTCATTAAAATACATACATATACTACAGTTATTTGGTAGTTTTACCAGGAGTTTTGAAAATTGCCGATTTTATTGACTTCGATGTGCTCTTTCCGAATTTTTGGTTTACCACCTTGTGTCTTTGCCGCTCGCGCCGCCATATTGGAAAAACGGCGCCTAAAACAGTTTTTGATCATATCTCCTTTCCCATTCATTTTACGAAAAAAACAGTTACATAATAAATTAAACTAGAGATAATTTCCACATGCAATGTACTATTCCAAAATTTAGCGCATTCTTCTTTGCTTCGCTGTTCTTGATGAACCAGGTGTTACGAGTTCATCGTCTTCAGATAGAAATTTCTTCCTGATCATCCGCGATGGTATTATCAGTTTCATTGCAATCATCTTCGTCCACGATTTCATCATACGCTCGAGAGCAGCCTCCATTTCTACGTCTTCATCGTGTGATGGAACTTGCGAATTATCACAGGCATATTCATGCATATTTTAACAAATTTTCCGGAGCTCATGGCTCGAGTGTGGTGACATGAATTATCCAATTCTTGTATCTTTTCCATCCACATTACTCTGAATTTTGTTCATTCCTATACCACTGCTGAACCTTGTGATCGGTTTGGAACGAATTGTGTCATGCTGTTGTTGTTCGTGGTAGTGATGAAATATTAAATTTATGTTTATATTATGGTGATTTTGTGAAGCATGCGTATCTATAGTTGTTTAACGGCATATTTTTCATACTTTTCACACCGCTGTAACCGTACAATACAAGAGGGAAGCGTTCTTCAGCTTTATCAATGATCTCTGGGTCACCAAAACACATGTTGGAGTAGACTTTGCGGCGCTCGAATGCTAAAAGTTATCATTTTACAAAAAAGTTATTACATAAATTATAGGGAATTTTCTCTAGTTTAATTTATTATCTACTACTGTTACTGTATTTACTGAAGTGTAGTTACTGTTTTTATCGTAAAATGAATCAGAAAGGGGATAATGTAAAAAAACTATTTTTAAGCGCCATTTTTCCAATATGGCGGCGCGAGAGGTAAAGATACGAGGTGGCTAAGTAGAAATTCGGATACAGCACATCAAAATCTATAAAACAACAACTTTCAAAACTCCCGAAAAATTTTCCAGGTTTCCTACCTCTTTTTTGGGCACCAAATTCCTAATAAGGAGCTCCATGTACAAGTACTTTTTAACCGCTTGTTACGTGTTACGATATCTTCGCATCTAAAGGGTCGCTTATTTTGTTTTTACCAGAATTTTTTTGTTCCATTCGAACTTAGCAAAGCCTAAATTTTAGTTGGTATATATCCCAAATTTCGTGTCATTTGAAGGCGGTTGATATAAATTTCTTAAAGGTATATTTTGCGTGTAAATAAGCAACAATTATAATATTGCCTTAAAACGCAGGCCTCTTTTCTTACAGAGATCTAAACATTTTTAGGACTAAAGTAGGTAGTAAAGCATGTACCACTACCTTTGATAGAACTACAATTTCTCTTTTGTGTGAAAATTTAGGACATTTACCTTAATTTATATATTTCCATAATATTCTATTAATTCAACATACAAAGTTGTAGTATATGTTCTTGGCTAAAGATGTGACTTCGATAAGAGGGGGCCTAGCTGATGGAGTGGAGGTGGACGGCATTCAGGTTGGTATGGGATGAATAAAGTTTGTAGTAAGCCTATTTCTATACCTAGAATAATAATTATTATTACCCAAATATTGTATCATACGGAATATTGATAACATTACCAACTTCGCAAAATTATATGGACCATAACACGAGAGGTAAAAATAAACGGCTGTAAACCAAATGATAGCCTTCAATTAATTAGAGGGGCACTAAACTCTCCTATAATGCACCAACCAGATATTTCTCAGTTTATAACCGTGAAGTAATAACAATAAAATGATAATGGCATGCCACGTCCCTAGATTTGAGGTGAAATATTCGCCAAGTACCTAAAGCAGCAGTTTATATACCAGACAATTATTCCATAGTGTTGCATAAATCATTCTACGCCATTTTGTACTTAAAAGAAAACAGTCTGAAAGGGAACGTGCCAATACATTTTAATAGTTATTACCGCAATAGGAGTATGGACTCGCTGAGTAGAAGTAATAAATAAATAAATAATCATTTATTTCATAAGACCTACAATGTACCTAAGTATGGAATATCGTCGCCATCAATATTATACACTATGTCAATCATATGTATAGTTTGTAACATAGAAATATGAGACATAAAACCCCAGCAAAGAACCCTCCTTATATCCATCCCTTCACACCTGCTCCCGCATTTTTGACAGCGTTGTCAAGTATTACCGATTTCCAGGAATTTAAGGAAAAACAAATGATTTTATATACATCACCCATCCCACATTATGACATTATCATGTAGTATAACAAAATATTGATTACACTATATACCTTTCATCATATCATAAAACAATTGGATGGTGAATGGTTACACGTTCCTCGGCCTTGTCACATCGGCATCATTGGCATTCATTGAATGCCTAAATTGCCTAATACCATCGAACGTTTTGTGGTAAAGTGGGATCAACAATAATTCTTGAAATAGAAGTAATACAGTTATTCTTTAATTTAGTGTATTATTTTGATGGGGTTTGTGTTAAAATTGATTAGTTATTAGTATTCTATCAAAACATAACAACTTGTTGAATGAAAGCGCCTTTATAGTGACGATTTTAGCTTGCTGTAAGAAAAGTTATATTGCCTCGATCTCCCATTGCGGGAATTGTGGGTATCCTTTGAAATTTTTTTATGTCTCATATTTCGATGTTACAAACAGTATGTAATATAAAATATTTAAAAAAATGTACAAGAATCTAAAGATCAGGTTTCTAGATCAGGAATCTAAAGATCAGTACATGCACAATCTTAGTTAAGCAATTTTTGGTTATTCTGCAATACCATTGTAATTTAAATATTCTCCAACAGCATGAAAACTATATTTGAGCAGCATTTTTCTTTGTTCTAATTTTAAATAATTCAATATTATTTAATTTATAGATGTTCGTGGTATAATTGTATAAAGCTACGAGATATTTTATGTCGATATACCCATCAATTATCATGCACAGTACCTACCTGCTAAATTAATTCAGCTACTACCTGATAGATGCCGCTTGCAGCGCCAACCTCTATGGTGTGTGTGTTGTGTTGCCTGTCTTATTAAAAAAGTCCTGATGTGTTTGAGTATCGAACCAGCGATCCCTGGTTTGGAAAGCAATTCAATTCAATTCAAAACAGTTTATTTAATAATTAGAGAACAAATAATGTCGTCCACGGATAGTAACAAAAAAACAAAACTGACTTGAATAAAATCTGTTCTAAATATATGCACTAAAAAGTGAAAAATAATTATTCTATTACTATTACTACTTAGAATACAATCAATTTGTTAGGCCAATCAATTTATTACAAAACTATCGTTATTTTTGGAGTCAGTGCCAGGTTCCTTATACGTTTGTAAACCTTGGCTGGCACATAATTTCTTAATTGCCACAAGGCAAAACAGTAGTATAAATAACACTCGGAGTAGTTTCCACAAACACCAAAACACTTTCACTTCGCTCGACGCGCGTTTCGCCAACCAAGTTGGCATCATCCGGAGACGATTAAAACTGAGTTTTAATTGAGTTTTAATTGAGTTTTAATTGAGTTTTAATCGTCTCTGATCGTAAAACTGAGTTTTAATTGAGTTTTAATTGAGTTTTAATCGTCTCCGGATGATGCCAACTTGGTTGGCGAAACGCGCGTCGAGCGAAGTGAAAGTGTTTTGGTGTTTGTGGAAACTACTCCGAGTGTTACAGTTACATCAAAGGTTCCAGCCTTATCCAGTAGTAGTATAAATATTTGATGTATAAACATCTATTACGGCGATATGAGGGTAAATTTCAGGAAATGCGATGGAAATGTGAAAGCGGATGTGCCATTATACCCATCAATTATCATGCACAGTACCTACCTGCTAAATTAATTCAGCTACTACCTGATAGATGCCGTTTGCAGCGCCAACCTCTATGGTGTGTGTGTTGTGTTGCCTGTCTTATTAAAAAAGTCCTGATGAGTCTGAGTATGTGTTTATTTAATAATTAGAGAACAAATAATGTCGTCCACGGATAATACCTACCCCGGGACCAGCCGGACATCCACGTGCAGGCAGCAGCGTGGCAATTGAAGGCACCGGGATGGCTCCGGGACGTAGAAAGTAATTAAAAATACTACATTTGCAGCTCCTTACACAGGGGTGTGTATTATCTGCAATTGGACAGCAGTTTTACCCAATGGGTATCAAGGAAATTGTTCAGAATTGGTGCAATTTTTGTTATGTGTCCCTCTTTGGGACCGTGTCAGATGTTCTGAGGGTAAAAAAGCCAAATGAAAAACCCCCTTAAACGTAGGTCCGAAAATAGTAACAAACAAAGTGAAAAAATAGGAAAAAATTAACAAAAATGACCAATTTTGTCATGAATTATAGCAGTAAAATATTACTGAATTTTAAAATTTCTACCAATGTATTAAAAATTATTGAATTTTGTCGAATTTGGAAACAAAAAGACTAAAAAATAAATAAACAAACAGAAAATGATGAAATTGGTTAAGTTAAAATAGTTAAAAGAAAAGTTCAAGAAACGCTTGAAAATTATGGTCAAAAATGAGAAAATACCTAAAGCGGTTGGTGAAAAATGGGTAAATTTTGGTAGATTATTTTATGTTTTATTCTAAAAGGTGTGTTGTGGGCCCTAAAGCGTGTAATGTTGTTTTTTAGCTGACTATCATTCAGTTTGAATTCATAGAATTTTTGTGATATGTTTCTGATGTAGTCCGCTATTGGTATAATATCGGGACAAAGGTTGTGTAAATTTCTGATGGAGATGTATCTATTGGAGTCCATGATGAGGCGTAGGTATTTGTTTTCCAATACCTTTAGTTTTCTTATGTTCGTGGCCGATGCGCTGCACCACACCGGCGCCGCGTACGTAATGGCCGGCCTCAGTATACATGTATATATTAATTTTTTGTTATGCCTACTTAGTCTGATATTCCTTGCCATCAGAGGATAGAGGTATCTTGACAAAGAATAGACTTTGCGTATAATTTATTTTATGTGCGTCGTCAAAGTCAGTCTTTTATCCTAAATAACCCCCAGGTATTTTACGTATTGTTTCGTCTGTACAGAAACCCCCCCAATTTTGATAGGCGTGATTATTTTATTGTCCCTAAATTTGTGTGTAAAAACCATGGCCTCCGACTTCTCTATATTCACCCGAATCTTCCACTTGTCATAGTACTCCGACGCCCTTACCATATGCGCTTTTATTAGCTGGTTTGCAGCCTGTGCGCTCCAGCTATGGGCGTATATGGCGGTATCATCGGCGTACATGGCAAGTTTCGTATTCGGGAAACTTGGAAAGTCGGAGACAAATATATTGAATAGTGTCGGTGCGAGGCACGACCCTTGAGGAACTCCCGCGCGTATGTCCCTCGTTGTGGACAGTTTATTTCTCACTCGTACTTGTAGCGTTCTTCCGCTTAGGTACGAGTGAATAAGTTTAATAATGTACGTCGGATAGTTAAATAGTTGTAGCTTGTAAACAAGGCCCAAGATCCAGACGGTGTCGAATTTTTTGCAAAGCGGGGCTTGAAGCGCTGCGCCATCATATGACTGCTATATGCTTTACGTAATATATATATTTAAAATAAATTTTTTTTTTAAATTATGTTTATGAAGAATACCGTTTCCACATACGAGATGTTTACACATCAGTCTCGGGTACTAGCAGACTCGCTCATTTTTGTTATCAAAAAATCAATGTGATTTTCCCAGGATAAATTGCAATCTATGTACCTAAAAATCTAAGTACCTAAAAATTTAACAGTGTGGCTTTGATTTATAGTTTTTCCATCAATTCTTCAATTTCATCAATAAATATTTGATTTCTAGTTTTTCCAACTAGTGGACTTTCGTTGGTGTTTTTTGGAGAAAATAGAACAAAAATTTCTCAAATTTTACGTCACTAAGTAATGTCATTACATTCCAAGACTGTCCAGTTTTCAAATGATATTGATAAAATGATAATGATAATGAGTATAATAATATTTCCGTCGTTTTCCTCAAAGCCAAATAGATTTGTATTAGTAGATTATAATTATCTTTGCAACAAATATGTTGATGGAAGCACATAATCTCCATGTTCCCTGATCAAGATGTGCCCCAAGATGGATGGATTTGGCTATATATGGCCAAAATTCATCTCGAAAACCGCTTTCGCTGCAATTTGCCATCTCAATGGCCCCAAACCTGATAGGAATTGTCCCCAGATAAACACGAAATCAATAACTGTCCCCGAGGAAAAGGGAAAATGCATATTTTATCAAGCCTTTACGCGGCGGCATCCCGTGGAAAGCCTGCATCTTCGGAACTGTCACCTGAAAAATATGTCATTTGAGCGCCTGGCCTGATTTGAATTCCCCAATAAGGTAGCCGAATGCTATTCGAAGGTATACGATTGTTCGAACCCTCATCAGAAATTCAGGAGTCGCCGTGACGACGTTGTTTTATTTGTTCCACGCCGCTTATATATACTAGCATGGAATATGGAATTGTTGCCGTAGAAGTAACTTACTTTCCTGCAGTTCTTTTTTCCTGCAGTTTTTTTAAAATAATTTATAATAATTATATGTGCAGTTACGCGGGTTTACATCTACTGAAACATTTGGAATGTCGGCAGTTCCGCAGTGTTCTAATACTGGATATGTGTCATTCGTATGATTTATTAGTTATAATGTGGAATTAGCATTACCGCTGACCAGTTTTTGTGTTATGACATCATGTGCAATTCTTAACGGAATGGAATACTTTTTATATTATTTTTGGATAATAAGAAACCCATACTTATTATTGTTACGCCACTGGGTAACAATCGCACATTAATCGCATTAACACTTTATTAACTTCAAAACTGAATAGCTTACAGGTATTTGTCGAACTGCCGCGACGATCGGCGAGCCCTTATTATACTGTTTTCAACGTTTCTAGAAGCTCCCAGATTATTCGCTCCCATTCCAGGATGTATAAAGAGCATATCGAACAGTCTCCCGATATATGTACGGGTAATCCAAATATTTTCATGCCACAGTTATTCTAAATTTGTCAGGCGTATATCCGTTATTTCAAGTCCTAGAAGGCTGAGACATCGCCCCGGCGGGTTGTCCCTGGCACCCCCAGATGAAATGTTGCCACATCGACGGGTGCGATATGCCAGATTGTGCAGATTTCCCCAGATCTAGGGAATATTCATTATATCGTGCGCAATCGCTGCTGACGATCCCGTAACAATATGTATATATCTCTACCTTTAGCGATTCTTAAGACACTAGTGCGATGTTGCCAGATTGCGCAGATTTTCCCTAGAGCTAGGAATTCTCAGTACATCGTGCACAATTGCTACTGACGATCCCGTAGCAATATATATCTCTATCTTTAACGGTTCTTAAGAGACTTCTACGTCTGGAAGAAATAAGGATAACATTAATATATGTACTACAAATTATAAAACTAATTATTCTAACATGAACTTTTCTTATTATATAATTGTAAGAGCTGCTCAAAATGCTGTCCTTCAACTTGCTGACACACTTCGAACGTATGACGGGATCCATTTCTAATATTATTTTAAATATCTGGTGTTATTCTTCTCTTTTCTGATGTAATGTAATTCGCTCTTCAAATATTCTAAGTTATTAGACTTCGTTTAAAAAAAACTTTATAATTTTTAAATAACCCCGCGAGAAGAAATCCATTGGGATTTAATCTGGCCATCCCTGAAAACCTCGTCTTCCAATCCATGGGTTAGGAAAAACTGCGTTTAAATAATCTCGAACTGGACGAGCACTAACCCGCGAACATCACTTGATAAATAAGTTGTAAATAGAGAGGATTCACGCGAATTACCAAAATCGGACGGAATGAGAATACAAAAGGTCACTGAATATTTGCAATTATAAATTTAGAGCATTCGCGAGAATCCATGAACTATGAGTCACCAGTAAAAGTCTTCCTTTCAAATATCGACCACAATAAATATACCATTCCGCGAATGAATAAATGAATGAATGAATGAATTAATTAATTAATCATGTGATTTCATATAGGCCAAGGTATAGAGATTTTTTAGGGCATTATAAAATAATAGGTAACGAACTGTGCAAGATTTTATAGTATAAAACATAGATGAAAACGTATATAAATTAAACAGACAATTATTATTTATAACAAATGGCGTCCGAAAGACATTTAAAAAATACAAAAAAGTAATTCTTTGAGTTTTTAGCAATAGCTCCAAGTACAATTGTTTTGACTACAATACCAAAGTTCTAGAGAATTGAAAAATCTACAAAACGAGCTTTACCGGAACTCTCTGCATTTTATGCCGAGAGCTGCTTTTTATGCCGAGAAAATCAGCGTAAAAAGAGAGAAAAAAGTAACTTTAAACATGTACATTATTTGTGAAAAAACCTGGATCTGTCGGATGGATAGTTTTGCTTCAATAATTGCCAATTTCATTTTTTTGGTCCTTTATCCCTTGCTCGTACAGTGGTCCCATCGTAATTTTTACAACGGTTTTTGAAACTTCAGAACATTATCTAAAATGGTTTAAAACGCCTCGGAACATTAGAGTAAAATGGGCCTGCCTGCATTGGCCTGACTGCCGCCGTCCCATCCATACGACTACCACTGAAGTCCGGCGCAAGTCTTATTATTATCTTGCATATTACTCCAATGCTCAGACGCGTTTAAACCATTTCGACATTATTTTAATGTATAAGTATGTTTGTACGAATTTTAGGTAATATTTTCAGGTTTCCAAAACCGTTGTAAAAATTACGTTTGTACTTGTAGTTATTGAGAGAAACTAAAAAAAACGTTTTTTTTTGCATTTTTTATTATTTAATAATAAAAAAATACAAAATTTATCTATAGCTTGGCCTAATAACTTAAAAGCTGGTGACGGCACATATATGTAAAATAAATCAAGTTAAGTGACACTAAAATCATTAGTTTACATGTTTCATCATTTTTGTGAAATATTTACTGTTTTTCAATTACTGAATTCATTCCATAAGTAGTTTCCACATTGTATATGTAAAAACCTGATCACTATCATTATCACTTGCAGATCATACTTACATCCAATCTAAAATTGGAATATGGATTTATTAAGAAACAAGTCAACCATGATAAATGACCTTGCATTCCAGTTCTATGTGTTTACCCTGACAGTCAGTAAATATTCACTGATGAAACGCAGACTAACTTGTGTACCTTAGTTAGCAAGTCCCCTACTCGTCAGAACTGAATCAAAAAATCCAATTAATCTCCCGTTGATTCAGTTCTAAATCAACATTCATTAGGCCCATGCATTAAGACTATGGTAATAACCGAACGGATTTCGACCTTTTAGTATTTATAGCTGTAAAAACAAATACCGCACGCTATGAGTCTAGCCCTCCCTGCCAATTGACCGATCCAGAGAAGGCGGCATCGGCATCTCAGTCCATGCGTACCATTAATGCCTATGTTCCTGGCCTCCCATGCCCCGCTTTGCATTGCAGATCGAACAGGACCGGCCATAGTCACCGATGACATATGGGGTACGCCCAATGCGTAGTCCCCCCGAGTTAACATCGGCCTTGTTATATGGCCCTTCGGACAGTCAATGGCATGTGGGAATTTAGAACTAATTTCAATCTCTTGCGATGAACCGTTTTGGATGTGGACGTGGTACATAATGAAAGAACTGTGAAAACGATTTTCCTCATTTTTTCATGTACATAATTTTACTATTTTTGGTCTGTGCGATCCTATGTAAGACCCACATCCAGAATTCCTCCCAAGAATTTTACCAAGCTGAAGTTAAAACGGACATGTACACCGTTTTAATAAATCAAACATATTTTGAACGAAGAGCGAGCCAATAAAATTCACGTGACCCACCTAATTGATATAACCATCCCTCTTATATCAACTAACTTTAACTAAAAAAGTTTGTTTATTCCCGCGTTGAAAAATATGGCTTTGAGTGTAGTGACTTGAAAAGATTATAGATTGTAGAGGATTGTATATAATATACTAGCCTAAGCTTATTGCTGTTCAAATTTTAAATCATTACTTCCCTTAAGGGATCTAATATCGATTTTATAGACATATTCCGGCATTTTATGCTTTAAGACTGGCTGAAGTCATATTTAAGGTTTTTGTCATAAAAACTAATGTTTCTGGAATAATCAATAGCGTTGGTTGAGTCTAAATATATCTAGGGTTATTATACCGATCCCTTATCTTAATAAATTACTATATATTTAATTATTACCGTACTTTATCTTTTTTATTTTAAAATTAACTTAATCGTTAATGTTTATCGTATCTTAATATAATACATTACGTCAACAATACCTCGCATCACTACACACAAATAATGAATACTTGCCTTTATTTATTTTAATTTATATTTTTATTATTTTTGATAATCTCAATTAAGAGCATTAAATAAATTAAAATTACCTTTTCATAGCATACTATGTTAATCAACGATTTCTAGGAAAATTAATCAAATACATGATATTTGATTAATACTTTTTGTAACACGTAGAATGGACTATAGGGAATAGGTCTTTCGTCACTATTCATACTATTTTCTAATTTCTATGCTCTCAAATGTATCCAACAATTGACCAATTATAAATTACCTACCAATATCTATTTTATGATTCTTCTCAAAAGCATGGTGGGCAACACTTGTTTGTTCTTACGCATATACGACCATTAATCTCCTTCATAGTTCCCAGTATACGATTATTGAAATTCCCCTGACATCAGCACAAATATTAAAACCCACGTTGATTTATTTTCCCGCTGTATGCAGAAGTGGGTATTGGTTTTCTGATTTAAATGCCATCTTTTGAAGTAAATCATTAACATGATCATAAATTCAAGCGCACGTTCGGAGTGGAGTGTCCCTACTTATATAAGTTTGAACAAAAGCTCCATGTACGCTGTATTAATTTAATGTTATATACATTTGATGCCTTCATAGTTGTGCAGGTATTCAAAGGCTTGCATTCATGTGTTCGCGCAAAGCGAAGGCAAAAATAAATCGGAACGTTTGAGGCTGAGCGAAATAGTTTTGCGCCGCTAATTAATTTATACAGCGTTCATAATTAGCTTTTAGCCGTGGTTCTGGACCGGACTTTTTCCGAACGAAAGCAAGAAAGAAATGGTCCAGTAATAGGGAACTTACTTAAAATTTTAAAAAGAAAAATGATAGTAAAAAACATAGCGTATCGTTGTAATAAAACGTGTTCTTTGCAAAAAAAACAAGATTTCTAATTCCGCGCGATCAGTATGAAGCATCTGAACAGCAATAAACTTTGAAGCGGCCTGAAATGAGATGTGACGTCACAACATACAATATTCGGTAATAGCTGCGCCGGCAATCAAGCGGTCGAGTGCTGGGATCTCCATTTTTTCCTATTGTATGCGATTGCTGGGATCTCCTATTGTCTCAAATTCGTTGCACATAATGCAATTAATTTACGGGAAATTTTAGGGTGGGAAGTACGTGGGACGTTATGCGGGAAGTAGGTGCGAAAATAAAAATAAGCGTGGGAAGTGATTATAATGTGTGGGATGGAGTTCGAAACTCAAATAAAAACCAACTATAACATTAATATGTACAAATTATAAAAACTGAAAATTTTAGAATGATTATATATTGCAACAGCTATTATATAAATAGCTGTTGTTAAGATCCATAAATAGTTACGGGGAATTTTTAGGGTGGGAAGTACGTAGGAAGTTATGCAAGAAGTAGATGAAAATATATAATGAAGCGTGATTGTAATGTGTGGGTCGGAGGTAAACTCAAATAAAAACTAACTATAACATAACATGTACAAATTATATTAACTGTGAAAATTCTAAAATGAACTTTTACTTATTTTATATTGTAGCAACTATTTATATGGTCCATAAATAGTTACGGGAAAATGTTAAGGTGGGAAGTACGTGGGAATTTGGCAATAAGTATATGGGAACATGTAATACGTGGGAAGTGATTATAATGTGTGGGACGGAGGAGGAATACTCAAATAAAAACTAGCTAGTGTAAATAAATTCGATATACAAGGTATTCAAAAATCATCTATGGTTTCTACGGTGATACTAATTAGTCTTTTCCGGTACTATCATTATTTTCTTCCCTGTATGACTATTTACGATTATTCGGAAATAGTTACAAATATTTTTGGGGGTGGGAAACAGTTTCCCACGTATGTCGAAGTCGCTTTTGCCCTCTAATGGAAAATTTCAGAGTGGGACTACCTGGGAAACTATGAGAAAAGTTGGTGGGAATATATAATAAAGCGTGGAAAGTGGGACGGAGATGGAAAACTTAAATACATAACTAGTAACTAACTAATGTAAAATCGATATACAATCTATGCAAAAATCTTCTATTCTAATACTAATTGAGTGATACTAATTAGTCTTTTCAGCGTTATCGTTATTTTCTTCCCTCTATGACTATTTACGATTATTCATAAATAGTTTCATATATTTTTTTAGGGTAGGAAACAATTTCCCACATAAAATTTCGTAAACCTACATCTTTAATACTCACAAAGGGAATGGTTTTGATATAGTTTAGTTTTTTCCGTATCATATTCTTCGCGGGACCACCATTTGCGATGATATGTAGATAGTTGTGGAACATTATTAGCGTGCGAAACCGTTTCCCACAGATATTGCAGATGCTTTTGTCCCGTACTGTGGGTGGTAATAGTGCGCGGTAAAGGGCGAAGTGAAATCAAGATTTATTTTTATTGTGGCAAGTAAATGGGAATATCATGAATATCAAACGTTGATAAAATGTGGGAAGTGTATCAAATAAGAACGTCTTCTAGTCGCTTTTGTGTACAGGTGTGCAGTAAGAACGGCAACATGTGACTCTCAAATATTAGTCGTAATGTGGAAAGCAAGTGGGAAGATGTTGGCACTAGATGTGAACACTATCGAAGAAGAACTAGGGAAAAACTATAACAAAATCTAGTAAAATTCTCAAGGTATTTAGGTACTCATCAGAATAAATTTAAATTGGGAAATAATTTCCCATGCTTTTCCCATGCAAGAAAACGTGCCAAGTGATGAGGGAATCATGTAGAAATCAAGCATTACATACATGTATTAAGGGGGGCGAGTAGGAAATTATTCTTGAGGAATCTGAGAAAGATTGTAAGACATGGGAATTAAGTCAGGAGAAAAGGAAGTGTAGAAAAATCGATACACAACGTGTTTAATACTCATATATATGGTAACTTTTTTTTAGCAATTATGCTGTTCCAGTACTATGCTTATCTTTAAACTTTAGACCGATATAGAATCACAAGTAATTTAATAAATGAACATTTTCACCGTCTTTTTTTAGAGATCGTGTCTTGTTCTAAAATAGCTATTTATGTAACCAGTTGGGAAAAGTACTATTTTGTGTAACGAGCATATTTCTGCGGAACGAGCGCTAGAGAGTTCCACAAAAGGATGCGAGTTACACAGAATAGTGTTTCCCAAAGTGTAAATTTTCACCAATTTTATATTTTGTGAGAAGAAAACTCTGAATTTTATGCGTTTAAAAACAATCCAGTGCTTGCAACGGTGTGACAGCTTGTCATTTTTATGGCTTGTCGCGTCTAAATAACCTACTATGAAATGAACTTTTCAAAACCAATTGCGTAAAATTTTGCTTGTCGTAACTGGTTGTGAAAAGTAAGACGGTTCCTAACGTCTAAGGGTTTTCAAATGTGTCACTTTAAATGTCAAAATTAGAAAAAAGTATATTTATTTATTTTTATTTTACACAAATTTTCAAATTATGTATCACCTACAAATAAATGTAAAATCTCGAAGAGTCTCTGTACGAATACAATAATGCATATTGATATTTGATTGCTGAAGGTAAAAAGCGCAATCGTAAAATAGTTGAAAGCTTTGTGCTGGAAGTGCTGCAAGTAATAAAAGAAATGTTCGCTATTCGCCTAAATAGGAACAGGGACCACATTCCGAATTTACGGAAGGCATTAAATTAAATTCCCAAATCGTTACTTTAACATTCTTTGAAATTAAATATTTTATGGTTTTGGAATAAATCTTTGCGAGGGATTGAGAGATGGCCGGATGGAGGAAAAGTAACTGAAAAAAAGTGATAAAATTTATCCTTTGAAATTTATTGGTCAAAGTTCTGGGTTTTACTGCTAATTATGTAGTCTTAGCACCGGCATTATGCACTTCATAACATTAAATTTGCTTTAATCCATGCGGAAACACTGTAGGGAACTCCCTAGGTGGTAACGAACTCGGTGGTTTATTAATTTTCATGTTAATTTAGTCGAGTAAGTGTAATGACCGTATTGATTTAAAAGCGTTTTCACATTTAAATGAGTGCAGCCATGACGAGCATTATTATTTGAAGGAAGTACTGCCTCTAATAAACTAATTGTAATGCAAAGCGTTTGGGATTAATATGTCCAACACTGATTGATATTGAGCCGTTTTAAATATTTATTTACTAGCTAAAAGCATTTTTGTCCATCAATTCGAGTGCATATATTTGCAAACGCAATGTTTTATTGAAACGCCATACGTATTCAAATTCACTTGATAATTCATTCGGCTTTACCAAAGCTGATTTCGGGCACGTCCTCTGAAAACGCGGGAGGTAAATTTCAAAATTAATGGATGTAGCAGTAAACTTTCATAATTGTAAACCGATATGGTCTATAATGCCATATTTTTCTGGTGTCCCTCAGGGTTCGATTTGAAGCCACATATATTCACATCTTCGATTGACGTACAATTATAAATGACAGTATGCTATTCTTTTCCGGCCTTGGGGAAACTTTTCAGCTGTGGATAATTTTCGGCTGAATAGAAATTAGCATGGTTGGTCTGTTCATCGTTTCCATGCTTCTGTTTACGTCGAAAAACCTCCCATGAAAGCCATTATTAAGCTTAGCCGCTTTAACTAATACGTTAGGCAGTTCCCATTGCTCGCCTTCCTGAAAGTAACTTCCAACATTTAATTGGCTCTTATTCGCTTTCGTTTGGCATTTGTTTTAGCGGCTGACAATCCACTGACAGCAGCAGGGGAGCAATTTTGTTTAACGTAAAGCAAAGTGATTAAGCTCTGGCGTCAAATTAGTTGTCACTTTATACAAAACACTGTACAGAAGGGGTAGAAAGTATTTATTGTAGAAAGTATTTATTGTACAAAATGTGTTTAATTTTCTGGCAAAACAGATTTGCCAGAAAGAGTCAAAGTTTATAAATTACTAACAAAAATTTAAACTTGAAAATAAGACCCATAATACTGAATTACGGCAGGAATATTCTCACTACGAGATTCTCACTCATATTATTTGATGATACATGGACTATAATTTATATCAGTGGTTGGTTACTAATAATTAATAATTTTCTACCGTATAAATAGGGACTGAAATTTTTTACTGCCCATACAATTGCTAAAAGTTCTCTTTCTGTTGTTGAATATTTAGTTTCTCCACGACATAAAAGTTCTAGAACCATAACCAAAAGTTATAATTTTGGGGTTGTTGCATTAAAAATTTTTAATTTTACTTTTATGTATAATATCGGTGTTATGGGAACTTTATGGTCGTATATTACGGTCGTAAGTGTCAAAATAAATATTCAAAATGGTTGCTCGATGGCGGACATTTTTGCCATTTATGGCCCGATTCGTCTTAAAATCAGTATCACGGGAATTTTGGGGTAGCAGATCACAGTGCTTTTGTCAAAATAAATATTCAATATGGCGGCTTCAAAATGGTGGATATTTTAGAATGATAAATACTATTAATAATATTAATAAAATGCTGGGGAATTTTGGGTTCGCTGATCACGAATATTTTCAAAATACATACACTCGGTACGATATTTGTTGAGATAGAATTCCAAGAAATAATAAGCCGATAAAGTTCTGTTGTCCCCGTTCTACTCTGCGTGTCGAATGCGGTTAATTCCAAGAAGAAAGTGACGCCGGGGTTTTCCTGTAATTCTATCTGAAAAAAGATCGTACCGACTGTGTTCAAGGTGGCGATGGGGGCTCGAAAATGGCAATTCAAGCGTCTGTTTCTGAATGACGGAGTTATCGATTGTAAACGACATCCTGCATTGTATTGGGTTGGAAATTTGTGTCTCAGTTGATACAATTTGAGTATGTGTAGGAAAGTGAACAAGAATAGGCCAAGTAGACAAATGATCTACCTATGTAGAGGAATAAACTTCAAATACAAATGAAGACGTCCTAAATCGTCCGAAATCCTATCTACTTTACATCTCGAACGATGTTCAACGTATGCGGTTCTGCGAAAACTTCGACCCCTACGTGGCACTGGAGTAAAAATAAATTCCGTAGAAATATGACCCATCTGCACCAGAAATTAGATAAACTTAGTATCTTTTGACTGCGAACCGTAAAACCTGGCAAAAAACCGGCATCATCAATCCCACCCCGTCCGTCCCAAGCCTGCATCGGGGGAAGTAAAAAGTTTGTCTGGGCGTAGCTAAATAACGCTTCTAATAACATCCGAGTCGGCGGCTTCTTTTCCGCCTCGCTTTTCATATAATGTCTTCCAAAGCATTTATATTTAATAGGAAAAGCTATATAAGTTTGGAAATCTGTTGCCGCTGACCATATGCTTGCGCCCTGATCGTGGTGGTCGCCCTTTCATCCTCCTGGGAAATGTCCCACTGGATATCCCACATTTTTATAGTGCTCTAGAAATGATTTTCCAATTTGCAGTACATATATATATATATATATATATATATATATATATATATATATATATATATATATAGATATATATATATATATATATATATATATATATATATATGTATATATATATATATATATATATATATATATATATATATATATATATATATATATATATATATATATATATATATATATATATATATATATATGTATATATATATATATATATATAACGTTCCTGCGTGTTTTTATGAACATGTTGTTCTGTCGTATTTTAAAAGTCGTGAAATTCTAACAATATTATGTATGAGAAACCAAATTAATTCTTTGTAAGGGTTGACCGGTGCCATTGAAGTCGAACAACGAAAGGAACACCTCCACACATTTATTATGAGCCGCCGCATCAAATCAATCCCAAAAGCTCGCACTTTGCGCCACAAGTAACACACAACACCATGTTTCGAAACAAAAGGCTAACAATTAGAGTGCTGTGCGTGGCAGCGCCGTAAACGACATCCTGCATTGTATTGGGTTGGAAATTTGTGTCTCAGTTGATACAATTTGAGTATGTGTAGGAAAGTGAACAAGAATAGGCCAAGTAGACAAATGATCTACCTATGTAGAGGAATAAACTTCAAATACAAATGAAGACGTCCTAAATCGTCCGAAATCCTATCTACTTTACATCTCGAACGATGTTCAACGTATGCGGTTCTGCGAAAACTTCGACCCCTACGTGGCACTGGAGTAAAAATAAATTCCGTAGAAATATGACCCATCTGCACCAGAAATTAGATAAACTTAGTATCTTTTGACTGCGAACCGTAAAACCTGGCAAAAAACCGGCATCATCAATCCCACCCCGTCCGTCCCAAGCCTGCATCGGGGGAAGTAAAAAGTTTGTCTGGGCGTAGCTAAATAATGCTTCTAATAACATCCGAGTCGGCGGCTTCTTTTCCGCCTCGCTTTTCATATAATGTCTTCCAAAGCATTTATATTTAATAGGAAAAGCTATATAAGTTTGGAAATCTGTTGCCGCTGACCATATGCTTGCGCCCTGATCGTGGTGGTCGCCCTTTCATCCTCCTGGGAAATGTCCCACTGGATATCCCACATTTTTATAGTGCTCTAGAAATGATTTTCCAATTTGCAGTACATATATATATATATATATATATATATATATATATATATATATATATATATATATATATATATATATATATATATATATATATATATATATATATATATATATATATATATATATATAACGTTCCTGCGTGTTTTTATGAACATGTTGTTCTGTCGTATTTTAAAAGTCGTGAAATTCTAACAATATTATGTATGAGAAACCAAATTAATTCTTTGTAAGGGTTGACCGGCGCCATTGAAGTCGAATAACGAAAGGAACACCTCCACACATTTATTATGAGCCGCCGCATCAAATCAATCCCAAAAGCTCGCACTTTGCGCCACAAGTAACACACAACACCATGTTTCGAAACAAAAGGCTAACAATTAGAGTGCTGTGCGTGGCAGCGCCGTTATTGCTTCTTTTGTTTTCGAAAATAATCGGTTTTTTATATATAACCGTTGCCATTAGGCGGCCGGTATTTGCTTATATACACGTAACAATGGGCAGTATTTGCAATGTAACCACAAAATTATGTAATAAGAGCCGTCACTTCGTTAAACGCGAATAATATCGTATAGGTATGTGTACATGCACATGCTATTGTGAAAAGGTAAATATTAATTTAAAAAACAAACATTGCGTGGTGTATAAAGAAAATAGTTTATTATTTGCATTTAAAATACGGGACTAACTAGAAAAATTACGTTCATGTATTTATTTACTTATTTGTCTATGAAAAATTTGCCTCTACCAACGAAATGACATTAAAATGCACGCAAACATTGGCGAAGTTTATGTGGTAGATATACCATTTTCGGAAGGGTGTGTAAAGCAGATGGTGCTTCGCTTATGCGATGTTATTTGTGCAACAAATTGAGGAAAGTATTAAAATTATTTCATAAATATATAAATAAATAATCATCACTTACAATATGAAGTTGTTTATTCAGTCGTCATCTTTTGGGCATTACACGTCGTTTTGGTATGTATTGTGTGCCGATGTTTTTGCCGAGGAAGATGGCTGAGGGCTGTATCGTCGTCCTCGTCTACCACGAAGTGATCTAGTCCTCGTCTACCTCGTCTTCCTAAATTTTTGACAGTTTATGCATAAAGTCGAGCAATGTAAGTCAGCCTTTTAACAGCTGCAAGATGCCTTGCAGCCTTTCGTGAATTTGCACGAAATTGTCATTAACAGCTCCTGCGGGGCATGATCCTTCACAGTGGGGATAGAGGACAATCCGTTCGCTGTATTTTTCCAGCCCCAATCTTGCGGAATTTTCTTGTTGCCACACCATTCTTGCACCTGAGGGTAGACTCTAAAGAGTTCTGACGCACTGCTTCTTCTGTAGGTGGTCACCATGCAAGATTGCAAGCGCTCTTGCATATTGAGTTTGCAAAGCATTGGAACCTGCATTCGCTGAGAGAAATGGAGTAACTGTTTTGCCCGTACAAACCTTGAATAACAACTTGCCCGTCCGTGTCCTTGAAGTTTGCAGAAACATCTGGGTTTTTGAAAATTGCAACCGTTTTGCGCAATTCAGGATTTAACTGCAACAGTCTTGTACGTTTCTGCCTTCCTTACCTGAAGAATGCAGAGGTAGAGGTCGTGTCGCAGCCGCTGTAGGCGTGGATAAATAGTATATGGTCTGCAACTTCTTTTAGAGATGAAGCCAAAGCCGTCAGAAATACTAGAAGATCGACATCTTCAACTGGTATCACTGAAACATTGCTGCTGGTGCAGTATTAGAGAGTCCGCATCGTCGGTTGCCTGCTTCATGGTGAATACTACAGTTTGAATAGTATGTCTGAAAATTTCGCATGTTGGTGCCAAACAATACGATGAAGAAGAAATCCACCGTCTATAACATGCACCACACTGCTGAAGTTAATTGGATCTGTCATGGGAGAAAACATCTCGCAGAGTGCTTTTTTTGTGGTTTTCCGCATTCCTGAACCATCAAAAAATGAGAGTGGGTAGGGAGCCAGTTCAAAATTAAAATATTGTTACAAATCTTTATCCGATTTCTTACTAACAGCGATCCTTTGAAACATCATGACGGGTGGGCTGGAATGATCTCGTATTGAATTGTTCTTGACGAGTTCACTGCTCGATATTCAGGCTAAATATGTAAACAGATTATTATTTTCCAGCGTAGTCTTTTAAAGTTGATTAACTTCACGCGACTACTGCTCTGTAAATATGCGTCTGACAAGAAAAGTGTATAAGACCTTTTTTGTGGAGAATTACCTATTTTTTGCCGTATGATGAATATAAAATGGGTTATTGACTGACAACTGATTTTTTGCACCTTCTCTGCACCGCCATTACTAACGCTCGTCTCGATGGAGTGGGACAACTTGACTACGCTTTCACAACATACAAATAAAGCGTATAAAACCATACAAATTTTACCCCCATTTTTAAACACATGGCGTCATTTATCGACCTGTCGTTGTCGCCTGGTTTATAAGTACAAGACCATTATCAGAACAGCAATCCTGAATATCCTTTTTAGGAAAGATGTTATCCATTTTAATGCAGGTCCTCTAATGCCATATTTCAATCATGCCCTTTAATGTCATATTATTTCAATCATGTAAACAATAATAATCATATCCAGGGATAATATTCGTTTATGCGAATAAAATTCCCAGACAATCCTGATTTTCCAGAAGTTACATGAACATTTTCTAGGCTCTCAATGGCAAGTGTTAGTGAAAAAAAATCCTTTATTATCCTCTTTTCTTTGTTGTCATAAAGGATAATTTTGTGCCTCCAAAAGGCATGCTGTATGAAATTGGACAAAATAAACTGTTATCATATCCCTTACTAAAAGTATCGAAAGATAGACACCAAGCAAAAGCATTCACAATACGACGTAAACATTGGGCATACAATTTGGGAATTAGCTTCTTTCCTATGCTGCCATCATTATGCAAGTTTATTAATTATTTATTTGTATGTTTAAATAGTCTAACTAGAGTGGGGATAAGTACTAGTCCCTTAGGTACTCTGGAACCCAAAAGAATGTTTTTGATAATTTATAGAGAAATCCGGTGTTAAATATATAATTAGAAAAAAAATATAATGGCATCTTATATAGATATTAAAAGGCTTCAGATGGATTCTGCTTATTTCGCTTAAAGGTCCAGGCTAGAACACGAGGCTGCATTTGTGTCGACCGCGTCTTATTAAAGGTTATATTCCTACGCAAATAACCCCATCCGACACGGAACGTTTAAGGAAAGCAGTGGCGAGATTTCATTTGTAGATTATTAGGGAGACATTATTTCAATTAAACATTTCAATTCGCACGATGTAAATAACAGGTCGGAACTGCGAAATGACTCCCCAGTATGAGGGCCATTAGTCATAAGACTTGCGGTTAATTGAATTCACGTCACACTCTACAAAATGACAATGGCTTTAATGGATTTAGCAGTTTGTATCTGATGAACAAACTTCGTCAGTTCCTATTGGCTGTGCGCCCCTTTGACCAGGGGCGTACTATTATAAGAAAAAGCAGCAGTGAAAGTGGTTGCAGTTGCAAACCATAAAACTGTACTTTGGTTACAAATTTGAACAAGAAGATAAGAAATTCACTTACGTACCTTGTGCTATACACAACAAAGTGTTCCAAGAAACCCCCACAGCTACTAACCTAGTTGGATATGGACAGAATAAAGCTCGTCACGAATGGGAACAATGGCTGAGTACATCTACAAATAGTGTGTTAGCAGTGGCGGCTTGCGTACAAGAGCTGCAGAATACGTAAAATTTTGTAGAATATTAATAAAATAATCAATTAATTGTTATTAATTATTGAATACGCCCCACTCGCACCACAGCTTTTGCAATATATCCTGGTGCATCCGGTTTATACTAATAAACGTCTCGCGTAGGAATAGGAAGAACACCGTATTGTATAATATAGTAACAAAATGTTTTCTTAAGACGTTTGACCTTGAAAAATACAAAATTTTCCATCTTCGGCGCTTTTTGAACCCCATAAAATACACACGAAAAAAATTGACTCCGCCAGTAGTCATAAATAACGCTCCATATGAGAACGTCTAGTTTGACCAATGTCCGACTCGGCAGTAACTGAAACAATGTTCTTTTTACTGATAATATGTTAAAATATATTTATATAATATAATAAAACACATTGACATACATGAAAATCATTATTATATCATTTTCCAGCGTGAAATACCGGGTAATTTTTTACCACACGTGACTTTTTAATTTTTTATATTTTTTTTAGATAGCATTTTGCACACTCAGATTTTTCTAGACTTTTACTATAGCAAAAAGGTATCAACGACGAACTAAAAAAATCAAACACATCTTTGTGGAAATTAGTTCCACTCAAAAAACTATATATACTATATACTATACTATTGTGCCCCTGCAGGATGAACAGGACGAAGTACATATGAATATACTTAGGCGCTTACGCTATCCATGTCTACAATGCGTCCTTTTTCTTCCGAATCTTTCCTCGCTCTTCCCTCTGGTATCGAATCCTGGTTCCTAAAACTCATTCAGAACCTTCAGAACTTTGGTCTGGGAAAGGTCTGGGATTTACGAAATTAGTTGTAATGATTGTGATCGAAAAATATGTTGGATAAGCGAGACGATCAATTAACACCAGATTTAAAGAGCATATGGCTCATCTAAAATATGGAAGAACAGATAAGTCTAGTGTTGCACAACATGCTTTTGACAACAATCAGAATAGATATTAGTAATTTAAGATTAGTTAGAAATGTGACCAATAATAGACAGTTGGATGCATTTGAGAGCATAGAAATTGTAAAATGTAAAAGTAGTATGAATAGCGACAAGGGACCTATATCGTATAGCCCGCTTTACGCGTTGCTTAGCAACCGATGATGAAGCGTGATTAGTCACGCGTAAATTTCACGGTGATATCATACCGTATAGCCCGCTTTACGCGTTGCTTAGCAACCGATCATTGAAACGTGATTAGTCACGCGTAAATTTCACGGTGATATCATTAGTGACGTCACCATGAAAATAGTATAAATATGGTAGATTTTGTAGTTTAAGATTAGTTTTAATCGTCTCCGGATGATGCTAACTTGGTTGGCGAAACGCGCGTCGAGCGAAGTGAGAGAGTTTTGGTGTTTGTGGAACTTTGTCAATTGCTATAACCGGGAGGACAGACAACCGTGCTTCAGCACCCACATCTTTGCGGCATAATGAATACTTCAAATAAGCATAGAATTAGAGACTAATGCAATGCGTCAACACTGTTAATGGCATCCTTACAAATGTATCTAAAATTAACGTGTAAGGTATGAAGCGCAACTTATTTTTCCAATATGATTTATTGCCTTAGCCAGAGAAGAATGGAATATTCCTCTGTGGTAAAACAAAAGAAACTAGTTTGCAAACTTAAATCTTTCATTTCAATACAAAACGATTTGTTTAGCCCTCGTTTATCATCGTAAATGAACTAGCAAGAAACAAAGACGATTTATATTCATCTCATTGATTTGAGAAATATGCAATTAACCATATCGACCTAGTTGGGAAACGTCCTTCTTGCATGTCATGATGTTCATTTTCACGTTCTTTATAATGTTTTCTTCGCCGTAATTTTTTGTCATCTATATTTTTTCATAATTTTCCCTTGTTTGCTTAATTATTATGGTATTTTCCTTCTTTGACAATAATGTTTAGAAAGCTGATTTTTGAGTACATTTCAGAATGTCATCAGATATAATTCTGTAAATACAGTCGGGCGATAATAAATTTTAAAAAAGACCGGAACAAGAACCAAATACAGTAAGTCATACAAGTAGCACAGCAGACCAAACGTGATGTATATTTGTTCTGAAAGGTGGTTCTGATTCTGGTAAGGGTTATGTTGGAGTAATTCTGGTAACAATTTGTTGGAGTGTTTCTTCTCTGGTAAAATATGTATGGATGGCAAAAAAATCATCAAGTAATAATTAAATTAGGTGTGCGTAGGGTGAAATGACTATCCACCAATGTTTAAAAACAAGCACATTAATTTGAAAATATTGTCAAAAAGTATATAATAAACAGTGACGAGATTTCTCTGATTATTCGTCTGATTAGGTCTAATTTTTCATATTATTTGTTATAAATTTAGGTCCCCTACAAGTAGACCAGTAATTATAAAACAAACGTTGATATAATTTGTTACAGGCATTTGAAGGTTGTACGTCATAGGACTAATGCTAAATACGTACAGACGTACAGCCAGATTTGCCTTATTTTTTATAAACAGTCGAAGTCGGAAAAATCAGACTTTGGGTTGTAAAATTTTCCCATTACGTTTCTTAGAAAAGTTGTAGGTCTTAAAAAGGCTTTGATTTAATTTTTTTTGCGTTAAAATCGATAAACAAATAATCGACATAAATGCGAAAAAGCATATTTTTTGCACTATTTTATAGATGTTAATAATAATTTTTGCAATAATGGCCGTAAATAACATATCGTGACACCGTGGTGAAAAGCCCATTATAGGTCTTGATAAAGGTGCAAAATTTCGGGCAGATGGGTTTGATAATTTATGAGTAATTGTAATGAGTAAAAGTAATTTATACATTCGTCATATATGCAAGATAATGGATCTAGAGATGTTTAACAAAGTCGAATGGTTTCATAAGCAGTTGAACTGCAAGAGAAGTTGAAAAAATAAACTATTTGTTCAAAAATTTGTTGTTAAAAATTCTTTTAAAAACTTTGTTTTTTTTTACACTAGACTACAGTTTGCCAATTTTTTTAAAAGTTTCGCCATTAACAATTTTTTTTGTCTTTTTGCTTGGGCAGTTTTTTTTAGCCATAGGGCCTGTATATTCCTTTCCTAAGATTCGCAATCTCTTCGCTTCATTATATTGATTAAGGCGTTTTTATTTTTCTGATTCGACATTTTCTTTCTCACCATTTTCAAATTTCACTTTCCCACAAACTGACCTAATCACACATACGACACTTTGTGTGATTTGATGCACTTATATAAGCATTTCTTACAAACTATCGTAAATTAAGTTACGTCGTTTAATGTGATTGAAATGTCTGGAAGGCGACGATATGAATCTCGCGACGAAACCATAAGAAAGAAACCATGTTTCTTTTTTTGGTACCAGATCACGACTTTTGGTTAGATATATTCAAGATGGCGGCTCGGATGACTGATTAAGGCGAATTAAGGTTCGATTCAAGTTAAAATATTCTGTTTCTTGACGTTTTGGTGGTAGCAGATCACATATTTTTTATTAAGATAAATAATCAAGATAGCTTCATGATAGCCCACGAATTTTGCCATTTACGGTCCGATGCGACTCAAAATGTGTATCTCTGTTTGTTTTTGGGGTATCCAATCAAGAGTTTATTGTCAAAACAAATAAGATGATGGTTCCAAGTTGACTGATTTTGCAATTTAAGGTTCGATTCAACTAAAATCTGTACCTCGGGGTTTTAGTTGTATCAGGTCACCAAATTTTTGTGAAAATAAGTATTCAATATGGCGGCTCCAAGATAGCGGGTGTTTTCTCCATTTATTGTTCCATTCGACTCAACCTCGGTATCGGTGTTTCTGGAGTAGCAGAGCACCAATATTTTTGTCAACACTCATACCACAAGAGATTTTTTGATGGATAATTTTCTCTTTGTAATGAAATAGTTTTTCCAATCAGTGATTTTATAAGAAAAACTGACATGAAAAATCCAAGAATTTGTTCCCTTCCAATAAAAAATTGCATTTTGATAGATTTTATTTTGTTTAAAGCCAAAAATTGTTCTTCCTTGAATGAGTGAAAAATTCTTGAGTTTAATTTACACAGCAAAAAAAAAATTATTTGGTCCAAATTATCAAATAATATAATCAATAATAGTAGCAGTTTAAGCCAATTTAAGAAATCATACGAGTGTTACTTTTCAAGGAACGGAGAAAAAATGTTTGGATTAAATCTTATAATCAATTTAACTGAAGATCGTTAAATCAAATTTAACGATCTTATAATCAAATTTTACATACATATCTCTTCTCGATGACATTACAAGAATGAAATTGAACAAATAAAAATTCAAAATGGCGGCTCCAAGATGGCGGGCAATTTGTCCAAATGTTGACCAATTTTGTTCAAAATTGGCAACCGAGATTCTGTAATTCACTGACTAAGAAGCTGTAATTAGTTTTAAAAAAAATCAAAATAGCGGATACAAAATGGCCTCAAAATTACAGCCTGCTCTAATTGAATAAAATTCGGTAACCACGGATATTAAGGGTATCACCACGATTATCAAATATATTTTGTTATAAACCTAAGATCACCGAATCAATTTGGCAGAATATTCTTAAATGAACCGATTTAACTGAAGATCGATATCCGGGGGTTTGTAAGGTCGCCGACTAAGAATCGATTTTAAGAAATTCGTTAAGCCATCTACATATATGGAAAGTGTCCACATCTGATTCCAGTGTCCACATCTGATTCCAGTTTTTATAAATGTAAAATTTTAGGATGGGCTTATTTTTAGTCATAGAAATCTGAAAATACTGTCTTTTGTAATTTTATTTTCCTCTCTTAGTGCATTTATTTTTAAAATCCGTAAAATGCAATTTATCCGTAAAAGATAAAATTATAGACTTTTTTGTATAGGAATTAATTTATCATATCAAATATTTATATCCTCATCCTAACTAACGTTAATAGCATGGCCAATTAGGCAAGCCCTGTCAAATTTTCAAGCAATATGGCGCAGGCAGTTATGTTTACATTCGAATGCATTGCAATCAGCCCAGCTTAGACGCCATATTGACGGCACACACAACGTTATATGAACCAAACAAATGTTTGCCCTCCGCGCCATATTGAATTGGTCACGTGTTTGGTTTGCCTAATAATCTAATCCTAATTCGTAACCTATATTTGAGATTTGCAAGTTCTGGCTACATGTTTTGTATTTTACATTAAATGTAAATTACATTATTTTACATGACTGTGCGAAGAGTATCCTATATAATGTTTCACATTTTATAATTTATCGCTAGTTATTATTTTCAGATTAATCCTGTACTACTTGGAATTATGCAACTGTCATGTTGCAGCAAATATTAAGCCATTGCCAGATAATCCCATAGGCAGTATTCGTAGATAATTTCTCATTTGATAGGCAACCAAAGCAAGTCAGATTATATCAAAGAGCATTGCACAAAACTACTTTTACATGTAATTTCATTAAAACTGAAATGCACGCAAAGTTCTACGGCAACCTTATTCCAGACAGCGTGAATATATACCTAGTCTCTGGCTTTGTATATAATTACAAAAATTCATAAATGCATGAAGAAACTTCTGTTTCTGCGATAGAGGGTTTTTGCGGACACTAAATTAAAACTTCTGGCAGCCTCGAGGACAGGATAAGTGCTCCAAACTGAGGCAATTTTAGTAAAATACAATTACGTTTCCTATTAAGCGGAGACATATATATATTGCCTAAATGGAAATTATTGCAAAGTAAGTAATTAAATACCGATCATAAATATTCAATACAAATATTTTATGCTGCAAATATTTTATGCGTTGTAGAGTATTGAAATCCAACGTTTTAAATTGAAGGCGTTAACTGACTCATGCTGCAAAACGGCTGGCTACTTGTTTGTGCGGAATAAGCAACTAAATTCAGTCGGGTAGTTTATTTGTATTTTATATGGCATCGTAAAGTGCAATGAAATAAAATAATACCAAGTGGCCGCCCGTGATTTCTTTCTGGCAAACAGAGTGCTAATGCTGCTGTTTTAAATCAAGTGAAAACTAAATCAAGTAACGCCTTATCTTTATTGGCCTCGCCGGATTTCATTTTCTATTTGCGCACAGATTTTTCTCGTGACTTACGACTTCCAGTCGCGTTCGCGAATATGCAGAGGAAAATATTAAGACAATGTACAGTCCCCGCCTCCCAAAAATGCACGGCATATTTTTCTACTTTGTGACTTTGATTCATAGTCGTCTCATAATTGGTCAATTTATACGTCAAAATAATTTAATTCTGAACATTATGTCATATTAATAAATTAACTGGTCAGAATATTAATAGAGGATGCCAAGACATTTAATTGATTTGCAAAGGGCGAGGGCTATAGCCAAAATTGAAGAAAATTGTTCCTTGGCTGAAGTAGCCGCTGATTTGAATGTTAGCAAAAGCTGCATATTTAAAATTAAAAAGATATTGGACCAGGAACATAGAATATAAAGGGCAGCAAGACTAGGAATTGGTAAAGTTTCCAATGAAATTGAAGATAACGCTCTGATTGAATATATTCAACAACATCCTTTTGAAACAGCTGCTAATGCACGAGAAGAAACATTGACCGTCTCGATAGATAATAACATTGAATTTTGGAATAATGTGTTTTTTTCTGATGAAAAAACTTTTCAATGTTGTCACAGTGGACGGCAGTGTTTATAGATGTCAGTGGGCGCTTTTCAATAAACGTTTAGGCATGGATAAGTGTTCATGGGCCCGGAATTTGTTGGAAAATTGATAACAGATTAATAGCAGTGAATTATATTTTAGAAAATGTGATGTTACCATCAGTAACGTAAATTTTTCCTGGGAATTTTATCTTTCAGCATGTGAACAATTTTTTAATACTTCTTTTAGGACTTATTTACAATTTTTGTTAATAAGATAATTACCCAGTTCATACCGCATGAAAAGTAAGAGATTGGATGGGTCAGAATGATATTAATCTTTGATCTTGGCCCGCAAAAAGTCCAGACTTGAATCCTATCGAAAACGTTTGGGGTTACGTAACTAAACATATTTATAAACCACGTTTCAGACCTCAAAACGCTAATCAGCTTTGGGAAGTAAGGTAGTTGAGGTATAAATGGCCCACCTAATAACAAATTACTCTTTTATTATTATATGTTGACAAATAATGAAAACTAATACATGTAACATTTTAACATAATGTTTCTTCTTAAGTTTAACTTAATGTTTTCTTCCTTGGTTACATTTGGTGGTAATAAAAATTAAAATGATAAATATTGCAAATGGCCATATTACCTGACAGGTTCATATATGGCCCACATAAGAAAATTAAAATTAGGCGCATTCAAAGTACACTGCTGGCCAATAGGTTGGAATAATTCAACTTTTTAGGGTAAGTTTCGATACATATATCTTCTGAACGATATGGAATATCAAAATACGGATTTCAGGACGTTTTTGGAAATTTCATCGACAAAAACTGGTCTGAATATCAATTTTCCATTATGCTCAAAAAAGGAATATACGGGGGTGTAAACTAAGCCCCTAAAAAAATCAAAATTTCATTCTTACCGAGAATTTAGGAAAACCAAAATCGAGTTAAATTTTTTATACCGGGGTAATCTATGGACCAATTCGAAAAAACAAATTTGGCCGATTTTTGATATCTCGCTTATTTTTGAATATACGGCGTTTTTATTGAAATTAGGACAATTTTTTGGAAATGTATCTCTTACTTTTTAAAAACAAAGTAAGTAATGGATTTTTTTCTTATTTTCAAGTAAGCTTACATGCCTCTAGCTGCCTCAGTAGCTAGAATTGACATTTCTTATACAGGGTGCCTGCGAAAACATTTAATAAGCATGTGTCACGAAAAATCTGTATATTTAAATAAACTGTGTGCAGAACCCTGTATGATTAAAATGAACGATAATTTTAAAATTTTAAAACTGTGAAGGGAAACCTTAGAAAAATATCTCGAAACGGTTTTTTATTTTTCTTGATCGGATGAGTATTATCATAATTTACAGTTTCGTTGTAATTACACGGTAAATCCCTATATAAAACATTTAAAAAACTTGCGGTAGTAACGATTAGCTGGTGGGCTAAGTATTGTAACAATCAAGTCACCACTGGAAACAAAAAATGCTGTGTTTGACATTTGGTAATGCAGCAGAATATCTACATATTGCGTTTATACTGTTCATGTCGATAGTTTCGATTGAAAAATATTGCATTTTCATATAAACAAGTGTATAATGGCACAATTAACAACAAGAGAAAGGAGAAATTGTATTCGCCTATTAAATGAGGGTTTCACGCAACATACTGTTGCTAGGATATACGGCGTTAGCCAAAGTATGGTTCACAAATTGAAAAAGAGATTTGATGAAACAGGAGATGTTAACCTCTTGTACCATGGAGGGCGAATAAAAAAGATTGGTGCTCGAGAAGAACGGATTTTGATAAGAGATGTTCGTAGGAATAGGAATCAAAGTTCGAGAAAAATTAGCGATACATTTAGAAACCAAACAAGAGTTTTAGTCTCAAATCGCACAATAAGAAGAACGATTAATCGCAACAACTTAAGGTAAGTCTACAACAGTGAATCGTGTTGTTATCCTACTTATGACATGAAACAAATTCTATAAATCTGAAAATGTAGAGGCTTGTACCGAAAAAAACTTAAAATTTTTATATCAATTTTCATTTAAAATTAAATTTACATACATGTTAAAAGAATCAAGGATTATTTTTGTTTTTATGCCACTGTGTAATCCTAATACCCTAATACCCAAATGTAATTTTTCTAGAGCCAGACGTCGAGCAAAATGCATACGCTTGCTTCCCCGCCATCGGACAGCTCGGTTGGCGTGGGTTCGTAATCGTTTGCATTGGAGTGAAGAGTGGAAAAATTGCCTTTTCACCGATGAAAGTAGATTTAACCTTATTTATTCTGATGGCAGAATTTTAGTGTGGCGGGAGCCTAACTGTAGATATGCCGAACAAAATATGGTAGCTCAGGAGGCTTTTGGTGGAGGAGGTATTACTGTTTGGGCCGGAGTGAAATGGAATGGTAAAACAGAATTGTTTATTACCCGCGACACTGTTACAGCTCAACGCTACAGGGACAATATTTTAATTCCAATAGTTATTCCCTATGCGGATAATTATGGAGAAGAATTTGTTTTAATCGACGACAATGCCCGACCTCATCGGGCCCATATTGTTAACCAGATTTTGGAAGCAAACCAGGTGCATAGGATGGATTGGCCTGCAAAATCACCCGATCTAAATCTGATTGAAAATGTTTGGTCTTACTTAAAATTGTTGGTAGTTTCAAGGCCCAATTCACCTGAAACTTTAGAGGATCTGTCTCAAGCCATTGAGGAGGAGTGGGAAAATGTCCCACAAAATTATATCAATAACCTAGTCTTAAGTATGCCAAACAGATGTCGGGAAGTTTATAATAACAGAGGAGGGCCTAGTCGATATTAAACTACCTCTTCTAGCTTGCTAAGATTTATATTAATTATTCTAATAAAATTAAGATAGGAACCTGCAAACCATTTTTCAAACTTCTCAAAGGTCAAATTGAAGAATTTCGATTACTAAATGTAATCCAGTGGTGACTTGATTGTTACAATACTTAGCCCACCAGCTAATCGTTACTACCGCAAGTTTTTTAAATGTTTTATATAGGGATTTACCGTGTAATTACAACGAAACTGTAAATTATGATAATACTCATCCGATCAAGAAAAATAAAAAACCGTTTCGAGATATTTTTCTAAGGTTTCCCTTCACAGTTTTAAAATTTTAAAATTATCGTTCATTTTAATCATACAGGGTTCTGCACACAGTTTATTTAAATATACAGATTTTTCGTGACACATGCTTATTAAATGTTTTCGCAGGCACCCTGTATAAGAAATGTCAATTCTAGCTACTGAGGCAGCTAGAGGCATGTAAGCTTACTTGAAAATAAGAAAAAAATCCATTACTTACTTTGTTTTTAAAAAGTAAGAGATACATTTCCAAAAAATTGTCCTAATTTCAATAAAAACGCCATATATTCAAAAATAAGCGAGATATCAAAAATCGGCCAAATTTGTTTTTTCGAATTGGTCCATAGATTACCCCGGTATAAAAAATTTAACTCGATTTTAGTTTTCCTAAATTCTCGGTAAGAATGAAATTTTGATTTTTTTAGGGGTTTAGTTTACACCCCCGTATATTCCTTTTTTGAGCATAATGGAAAATTGATATTCAGACCAGTTTTTGTCGATGAAATTTCCAAAAACGTCCTGAAATCCGTATTTTGATATTCCATATCGTTCAGAAGATATATGTATCGAAACTTACCCTAAAAATTTGAATTATTCCAACCTATTGGCCAGCAGTGTATATGAAGGTCCCATCATCATCTTCTGTTAGCCCTACACACTCCTCATGATAGTACACACGGCAGGAAGAGCAAAGGCGCATATCCAGCTGTCTGTCGCTGTTGCATATGGAGCAGTACCATATGCAACTTCTTCTTTTCTTCTCAACCTTCTTCTTCTTCTTCTTCCCAACCTCTTCTTTTGGTCTTGAAGTTGAAGGTTCATCCGTACCTAGTTTGCGGCAACTTTTGAAAAGGATATTTTGTGACCTTTTGCGCCCCGTTGTTAATAGCCTTCTTACGGTTAGTTTTCATAGCATTATGCTGTTTCTTTCTTTTTTCTTCAGGCGTAGGTAAAATTACCTTGAGCGAATTATCCAATTCTTTTGTCGTTTTGGTCTTACGTCAACTATAAACATAGTTGACGTAAGAGTGGCATGTCGTCATCAGACCAGTGGCATGTCGTCATCAGATGAAAAATCGTCCTGATCATCATCTCCAGAAGGCACTTCTTGCACGACTGCCATTTGTTGAGGTTCCTGATGGGCAGAATCGGGTAAAATGGATATATCCCCGTTGCTCTAAATCCATTGCACAGGTTTTCTGGAGTCATACACTTTGGCCATACTTTAGATAAAATTGTATTGAATCTTGCTTTGTTTAAAGTTCTTTCTGGATGAACGTCCCAATACTTCAGCAACTCCCGGTCCCAATGGGACTCGAAGGATTTGTAAACAGCCTTGTCTAGCGGCTGGAGCTCGTGCGTCGAATTTGACGGTAAGTAATACAGGGTAATCCCCAAAGCGCCGCAGCTTCGACGATTGCGTAGCTTAGATGACTGGAAGCACCGTCGAAAATTAGAAGAACCTCAATCCCAATTTTATATTTTGCTAGATGTTTCAAGAAGTGCACAAAAAGTTCGGTAGTCATGAAACCTTTGGGTGCCATTTTGACCAGTGATCCGGGAGGTAAATTGTCCATGAATTCAGGTTTCAAGCGTTGACCTTTGAATATAATCATGAAGGAATTGATTTTGATTGATTTCCTAAAGCATTTCCGCACCCTGCCACCGACCGTAACGTTCTCTGCGTATTCCGGTGTAATTAAATGCACTCTCTTGGACCCCTTTAAACTAACACAGTTTGTTGATGATGGATGGTCAGTCTGCACCCTTTTTCGTCCATATTGTATATGTGTTGTGGCCTATATTTCAAATTCATCTCCTCTAAAACTCGCCCCAGTGCAGCAAAATGATCAGCAACGATGAAGCGATTTAACTTTTGAGCACGAGCTGGATACATAGATTGAGCTTTTCTTTTGGAAAGCTGTGGGTGCCGACTCATAAAACACTTGAACCAATCCTTTCCTGCACGTTCCTTGACCTTATTGAAATTATTAGGGATTTTGAAGTGTTCGCAATACGTGTATGCCTGATAGCGAACCATTGTTGCAGTCAGGGGCAATCCAATATCACAAAAACGCGTTATTCTTCTCACAAATTCCGTTTCTTGTTGTAGGGTCAGAGTTCTTAGTCTTCCTAGTCGTTTAGTAGAAGCATCATCAATTAAGTACCTCCGCAAAGTTCTCCTTGAAATCTGAAAGCAGTGGGCGACTTCCCTTTGAGATAGTTTCTTATAGCTGCCATGCTATTTTTTTTAAATTTAAATAGGTTTATTTAAAGACTTCAGTGGATTATATGGCCCACTTATGGTTTATATAGCCCGGGCCATATACACCGACGTTCTATGGGCCATATAACCTAAAATTCTTTATAGAATAGTAATATTTTTAGTAATTAACAAAATCAACGTATATGATATAAGAATAAGACTAGTACTTACCAATAACACAAAAATTTCCACTTATCTTCTTTTGGAAACTCAATCACAAGTGCTTTAAGTTAACCTTATTTTACAGTGGCAGTAGTCAACATGTGTGAATGCAGCAACACAGAACCGCAGGCGCAAAATCCCCCAAAGAGTTTATGTTTTATCCAGATTTGGTGCAATTTAAGTTGTAATAGGTTAATTGACAATGAGCCATATAATCCCCTGGAGCATATATACCTCAACTACCTTAGTTGAAGATGCTTGGGAAGAAGTTATGGATAGTTACGATATGAGGTCATTAATTATGTGGATGCCAAGGCGATTGGAAAGTGTCTTAGCAGCTAACGGTTATGCTATAAAATATAAATTTTTTGTAATATTTTTATTTATCAAACTTTTGTCCAATAAACACATTATCAATTTTCTTATCATCACTGAACAATTTTAGAACAAAACCCGATTTATATTAACGAAAAATGAGAAAAATTACTGTGGCAACGGGAAGTCTTGCAATTTTGGGAGGCGACGACTATGATGACTAAATATGAATTAACTGTAAAAAATTTACAGTTGCTATTTACGATATTTTACAATAAAATACTGAGTTTTCTAAGTTATTAAAACCGCCAGATGTAACATAATGTTGTGCCATCAACGTGTAGTTAATTAAGTATAAGACCAGATGAATTTTCAGATCTGTTGGCTGTATTGAGGACCGAGATGCCCGACTACCCTGCGGCTTATTTCGCATTTATTTCCAGTCCAGCCAAACTTAACAGTCACGTGAAGTGGCCCTTAAGCACTAAAACGTAAGCAGCTTTCAACTGCTGAAACTAAAATGCCCTTTGAAAGTGCCTCTCGCATTAGGGTGATCCGACATGCTAAGCTTTTTAACTTGCTTTGATAATATACTACATACGTCGGAGACCGTGAGATCCTCAAACTGCTAGATCTTTAGCTGCTTCGAACTTAGTTTCCACCTCGCTAGTCCGATTTGCTGACCACCAGTGTCCATTTTTGCAAGTACTCCCAATTCACCTTTCTAATAATGTTTAGAGCCGTCTGTCACCGCCCTTCACAAATTACCTAGTTTTACAACGACTTATTTTACGCTGCATTTGCATAATCTGATCTGAATCCTTTTTTTGTTTACTTTCATTTAGTTACGTGGGCGTGTAATTTATCTGTTAATTAATTGTTATTAATAATTATTAATATTAATGTTATTAATGAAAATGATGCATAACACGAATTATTGTGTGTACAAATGCCAACCAAGGAAATATATTGAGCGCACAATCCATTTTCATTGTTTTGCAAGAAAGCAGAGAGTAGGGTTTGTTTATATTACCAACACTTGAGAAAATAAATTGTAGGAGCATGGGAAAAACATTGTTAATGTGAAAATCAGTAGCTTCGGAAATGAGTATGTGTTCGCTCAAGGCCTATAGTACAAAGTATATGTGAAGTAAGAACAGTAAAATATTTCTAAGTTAGTTAAATTGCTACTACAAATTGGCAATTATTTACAAGTGGTCATTATTTTAGGTACAATCAGTTCACGGTTGAAATGATCCGATGTTCCTTCTTTAAATTTGCCCTGTGTTCAGAAAACAGAAGGAAAACCATTCGATTAGAGACGGTCGAAAAGAGAAACATTTTGAGGGAGACGAATAACGCGCCAAAACTAAGTGAGGACAATTTATGTATGAATATTTTTATGTGAGCAAGTACTGGAGTGTAATGTTACTTTACGAGTCCCTAACTGTTGATGAAATTATGTGTTCACGAATTGTTGAAACTACATAGTGCAGCAGGTAGACACTTAATTATTATCAAGTGGTTAATGATGTATCTATTTTCTTTTAAATTTATATATGTAATACCCTGTCATAAACAAAGAGTTTCTTGCAAAAGTGAAAAATTATTACGTTACCATTACCTACCTACTAGTGCAGTGCAGGCTAGTGGAGAATTTATACATCATAATACCACAAAAATCAGTTCTCGGGCTGGCGCGGAACCCAGCCAAAAAACCACCAGAGAAAACCATTATTTCGCTAATAACTCGTTAACCGATGAAAATATCAAAAAATTGCGTATGTAAAAAAAGAAAGAAAGTGGCCCTGTATTTTTTTGTATGTGCCATAGTTTTCGAAAAAATCGATATTGAAGATATAAGAAAAGTTGCCTTTTTCGAAAATGCGTTAAATAATCGTTAACATCTTTGCCAATTGTCGACATATCTAAGAAACTAAGGAAGCAAATGAAAGACATTTTTATTGCCTACAATTTTTTAATATAGAAAATTATAAAGTTACTAGATTTCTAGGGCTTATAAGGTTGTGTTAGTAAAAATTAATTCTTTCAGATTTTTTCAAGTATATATTTGCCAATTGTTAACATATTATAAAAAATAGAATCAGATATTAAACAGATTAACTTGATAACTTTATATTGCAACCATAAAAGATATTTTTGTAATTTTATAATTGTTTTTTTTAGAGTTTTTAGTTTTTTAGTAGTTTTGTGATGTTATGAAAATGAACAAATGTGTGAAGCAAATGAACACGTAGTATATAATTTTAAATAGTATGATTATATGAGCTCTTACTTTTATTGCTGGACGCTAGATTAATTTTTTTAAAAATAGTGAAAAAGGCTGCGTATTCAATTTTTTAATATTTTTTTCCATGCAATTTCTTAACTATTAAATGATTAGCAGCAATGGATATAAGATAAATAAGTAAATGTAAACAAAAATTTGAGTAAAATTTCTAAGATTTTCCGGTTTTTTTTAATTTTTAGGTAACAATAAAAAATTATCCAAAATTTGGCTAATTTCGACATGCTGGTAATTTTGTAAATATGAACATTTTTATTCTAAACTTTGTCTGCATCAAAGTAGGTACTACCTTGAACTAAAAGGTAATACATTTATAACCTATATTAAATCAAGCGCGCCAAGAATTTCAAATTCGCGCGTATTAAAAATGCAAATTTTAGAATTTGTCAATATTGATTTTCTCGAAAAACATGGTATATACAACACAAAAAAAGAACTTTTTTTTACGAAATTAGTCAAGCTTGCTTTTTTATAATAAGCAATATTTTAATATGACAACGGTTAAGGAGTTGTTAGCGAAATAGGGCTTTTCTCATCAAAGGAGTGTTTTTTTGGGGGGTTGTGCATCGCCCCCAGAACTGATTTTCATAGTTTTATTGACAAAAAAAAACTTTTTTTACGAAATTTGTCGAGCTTGCTTTCAAGCTACAACCCCTTAACTAACAGTTACTGAAGAAATATGTCATATAGCATTTATTGGGATGGAAATTTTTATAATTACTGGACTATACCTATATTTTTTTAGTTCAATATAATTTCATAATTTTTCTATTTAGTTTAAAGAGGGATCTAAAAATATAGGTATATTTTTATATCGCTATATTATTGTGAACTCTGGCAATAAACAATACTATGTCTATGTTTAATACTTTTATTTATAAAAATGATGTTTTAACCGTCTTCCACGTCGCCTGAGTAACTCTCGAAAATCAAAATTGTATGAGGCATGGGGGTTTATAGCGGAATCTAAACCACTTCCTCGGTTTAATATTTCTAATGAAAAATTGTTTCTGACATGGGATTCGAACCCACTTCACTAAGGAGTATTCAGTTGCAAGCTAGATAAGCAAGCTTTGTAAGGCAATCTGTTTCCATAATAGAACAAGATATGTATTCATTGTGCTTTTCTTTTTTGTTCTGACTAATAACATTTCACATCAGTGCCTGATATTCTTTCCAGTTCATGAATGTCACCCCCTAAGAAAGAATAGGAAAACGACAGAAAAGAAAAATAATAAGTTGTGCATAGTATTATGTGTATTCTAGTATAGTACTTCACTTCACTTCCAAAGTGCAGCAGAAATGTGTTTGCACTTCCCGGACAATCCAGCGGTGCAGGAACATTTAAGTGTCCCTATTTCTACTTTGTCTTCCTCAGAGATCAGTTTGCCAGTAATTTTATGGGAGCTCCTCAGAAATACACTGGTGTGAAAACAAAAAGAAAAATATATAAACCTGTTTGTTCATCAGTTGTGGTGTTACAACTGTATAAAATTAAATATTTCACGTTTAACATCTCTTCACTTTCACTCACACATCTACTGTTTGAAATAGAATCTAAGTAAGAAAATATAGTGCTTAACTTAACCTAAAAATAGTTCTTTATGTTCGCTGTCGCCCTTTTTACTGTTTATTTCTGAAAATAAATGTTTAAATGATACGTTGAAAGAACACAAAAGTACATAAAATGAATTAATAAATTCCTTTATTCTGTATGATAATCAAAACAACAAACACCCGATCGTTACTCGTCTGATCGCATCCCCACCAAATGTACCGTGTAAAACTATACTACTACATATCACACAAAAGTTTTATAAATAGAGATAGTAGTTAATCGACAAAAAATTATGATAAAAGACCAACTATTTTTTTGCATTTGAATAGGTATTGTCTTTAACTTAGGCTTCATAGCGTGCGCGCGCAAGTTCCGCCCCGGCTAAGTCATATCTGTGAAAAAACCTTCCCGTCTTATAGCCGCCATCTTGAATATTTGTCCTGACAAAAAAATCATGATCGCATCAGATAATAAATGGCAACATTCGTGATCCGTCTTGATGCCACAATCTTGAATATTTATTTTGACAAGAAATTCGTCACTCAAAATGATCGAGATACCGATTTTAAGTCGAATAGAAGCATAAATGACAAAATGTCCGCCGTCTTTGAGCCGCTACCTGGAATACAAATTTGGCAAAAAATTCGCGATCTGCTACCTCAAAATTAAGTCGATTCGAACCATAAATGGAAAATACCCGCCATCTTGTATATTCATTTTGATCAAAAACCCTAGAAACCCCGAGTCAAAGATTTTGAGTGAATTCGGATCATAAATTGCAATATTCATCCGCCATTTTGAAAACTCATCAGTATTTATGTACTCTGTTTGTAGCAACCTTACAGGCGAAACTTGAAGCATGCCAGTCTCCAACTGGGAATTTTAATCAAAGGGTTTTTATAAATGAAATTTATTAGTTGAATGTCAAATAGATTGTTTATATTTGTTTAAATGGTTACCCATTTTACTATAATACTTGAGAAACCCCTTTGATGAAAGTTCCCAGTTGTAAACTGGCGTGCTTTATTTGACGCCCCACGTTGGGCGCCAAATTTCAAAGATTTTCTTGGTTCGCAATTCTCGATGAAGTATCGAACGTATCCGTCAGGTAATTTTACAAAGGTTTTACATAGGCTTCTGCTTTTTGTATATGTAACAATTGACCCCCCTGCTGAATTGGAGGCGTTAGATTCCAAACTATCATATATAATATAATTTGCAGGTATGGATTCTATACGAATGGGAACAACCCGATCCTTCTTTACGGCTTGTAATTTACGAATTTACGAAATAATAACGACAGGATATAAATAATTCTGCTCCCGTTTTATGGATAATTTTATTAAAAGGAATTAGATTCCCCAGTTTTAATAAATCTTTTGAAATTATGCTCCCAAGGGTGCTGTAAAATCGCACTCTGGTTTATATACCTACCACGTATAAATCATAAACATATTACAATAAAAACCTGAAAACAATAAAGTCAATGGTGAAATTTACAGACTAAAACCATTCGGTATTTTCTAGTGTGAAATATATTTTAGGACGAAATGGACCACTTGTCATATTTATCAATGAAATATTAACCATTGTAGTGTTAGATATGGTCTTTTTCCGTGGCTCTTTTTCTCCTTCACTGAATTTTATGCCTTCATAAATATTATTTACAACCTCGTACGATTGTGGGCATAGATGCTCCCAAGATTTTCTCTTTTTTTCCGTATATTTCCCCACATCTATATCTTCCGATGATACTAACATCATTACCAAAACGCGCGTCTAGTGTATGTATAGTCTATGTAGTGTTTTGGTGCTTGTGGAAACTACTTCAGTCAGAGGTTCCAAGCCTCTTCAGAAAAAAAATTATTAAAAATTTATTCAAGAAAATTTATACTATTTTGAAAATTTGCTTTTTTTAATCCTTCTTTGTTCTTATTATTGTTGCAAATGAAAATAATAAATAATTATTCAAATATATTGCCGTGGTTCTTGTAATGGTAGGTTCTCATATAGACCAGTAGCCAGGTTGAAAAAAAGGGGGTTTGTTCCGAATAAGTGAGGAAGTTTTGATTTTCTGAGAATCGATAGATTTTAATGTCCTATTTGACATACTAGATTTGTCCCTTCATATCTTGGCGTATCTTGCGCTGCCATATTGCCAAGATGGCGCCCAAAACGGGTTTTTTCAAAATATCTCGCTTCCTTCACTGCACTAGGAGGTACCAATAAAAATGTTGTTAAGACAAATTAAAGGGGAGGAAATTTGCTATAATGTGTCCTATACATTTTTCTCTTGTTGTTTTAAAATAATAAGAAATACTATTTATGCTCCATAATACCTATTAATACGACAACAATTATTTTATAAAATATATCAAAATATAAAATAAAGAATTTTTTTTTTAAATACTTATCGATTCCCAAACTTATAAGTGAACAAGCTAAAACACCATCTACATTTATGTATGCGGAAAACTCGGTCCGTAGCCATGCAGGCAATTTCGTAGTTACACAACGAATAGGTGGAACTACAAAATATTAGGTTTTCCTCAGTTGGAACTACTACCGATTGACATCTTTTTAACCTCAAAAAAGGAGAAGGTTCTCAATTCGCCTGAATGGCGAAATGCGCCGGTCAGAACTCTAATTTATAGACTTTTCCATTCAATAATTAAAAAAATATTTTCTATCCGATCAAATTGTGAAACTGAAAACCATTCTCGAATCAACTTAATCATCATAAAAATCAGTCCAGCCGTTTAGGTGGACAATGACAATACACGGACAAAAAAAATGTATAGATGAAGAAGATACTTATGTATCTGCCCATTATGTATCTGGACATATATACGGAAACGAATCATTTAGATTCTGTACAAGTTCTTTCACCTTTATTGAGGCTCTTCAGAATGATGTACGATTTATTTATTTGGTAGTTTATACTTGAATTTACTATCAATACTTATAATTCTCATAGTGACAATTTAATGGGACAGTTTTGACAGAGAACTCGCATTCATAGAAAACGACGGCCTAGTCTATTATTTATAATTATTCTCCCTGAACATATTGATAAATGTAAAAGCATTATGCATACATTTCTCTAGTTGTTAAACTTTAAAAAATATTTTTAACAAAAAAACAAAATCGACCTCAATAAAATCTATTCTAAAAAATGCATTAAAAATAAAAAATTAAATATTTTTTACAAAAAAGCAAAACTGACTTGAATAAAATCTATTCTAAAAAAAAAACACTAAAAAGTAAAAAATTGTTACGTCATTCTACTACTATTACTACTTAGAAGACAGTAAATTTGTTAGGTCAATCAATTCATTAGAAAACAATCAATTTATTATACAATTATTGTTATTTTTGGAGTTATTATATTACTTTCTTATACAGGTTTGTAAACCTTGGCTGAGACCGACTCCCAAAATAACAATAATATAATTATTGTATAAATAGTATAATAAATTGTTGTATTCTAATAAATTGATTGGCTTAAAAAAAATATTGTATTCTAAGTAGTTATAGTAGTAAAATAACGTAATTATTTTTTACTTTTTAGTGCATTTTTTTAGAATAGATTTTATTGAAGTCGGTTTTGTTTTTTTGTTAAAAATATTTTATTAAAGTACAATTTGACATCATAACCAAGAAGTATATGGTACTATTGTTTCTATGCATCGCATTGCACTTATAGATATTGCATAGTAAATATATCATTATTCTCATGGGATGTAAAGTAGTCGGTCACTATAAGATGTTAGGCAAGTAAGTCTCAATATATGATGACGTACAATAATTTACGATACATTTACTCTATATTATAAAGTTGTTACTTCCAGATATTTCAACGCGTAATATATCTTAAGCTAATTTAACATGAGTATAATTTATTTTTCAAATTATATACTATAAATTTCCGAGTAAGGGGCCGTCGTTAATTTAAGGTAACTGTCGAGGACACCCATTTTATCCCTTTATTATATTCCTTTCTCTCCATTTTCAGGCCAAATAGGAAGTGTAGAGGGTGAAATTACGGGACACTGGCAGAAAAAGTAAACACTGAAATATTACACTTGAAATGCGACTCCTCTGCAATCCCTTTTTAATATTCCCCCTGTTTGTGGAAGTCTAATTTTCTCAGATTAAATTATGCTCATAATATTCTCCACTATTTACATTTGTACTTTTCGGTCCTGGATGGTGCGGTTTTTATCGGTAGAAATGGTACACTCGAAATAAAATATTCATTGCATGCCAATAACTAACCAATAATAGCAGGGAAGCCCAGGCAAATATTTTTTTCTATCAAGATTTTCTGGATTTTATTAAGGGTAAACTTGAATAATCAAATTTTAGGAATTATGATTGTTGCTCCTGTCATCAGAAAAAGTTGCTAAAAAAGGATCTTAAGAGCAGCTGGTGATCTTCAAGTGAACAACGAACCAGCTGTCTGATCTTCGGTATGTTGCTAATCTATAGTTCTGAAATACCTTAAATTAAAAAAAAAATAAATTAAAAAAGCTTTAATTACTGAAAAAAGATTTTCTGGATTTTATTAAGTGTTAACTTGACAAATCAAATTTTAGGAATTATGATTGTTGCTCCTGTCATCAGAAAAAGTTGCTAAAAAAGGATCATAAGAGCAGCTGGTGATCTTCAAGTGAACAACGAACCAGCTGTCTGATCTTCGGTATGTTGCTAATCTATAGTTCTGAGATACCTTAAATTTAAAAAAAATTAAATTAAAAAATCTTTAATTACTGAAAAACATTCTGGAATTTTAGCTTCATATATATAAAATGTATGAATTTTGGAAGCGCTTAAGTTATAACGATCTGTCTGAGGTATGAATACAAAGGAGTGGTGTTCTTGGCTACTACAGATCTGGAGAATTCACTTTTTTATGTCGTTTGGTCAAAAAAACATTAGAGCCAAGTGCTGTTCATATTTTCTTCACTCAAGGAGTCACCTACTATATAAGGGGCTTTTATATATAAGGGGTAGCACAAATATGCAGCGTAAATCTCGACTTCGATACCGAGCAGAATAATCCAAACTCTATCACCGAGTTAGAACCCGCTCGGTTGAGAGCCCACCTTAGGGCTGCTGAAAATACACGTGTTCAGCAGCACAGAGAGATGACATTGAAATGTGTCTACTATAGAAATATAAAAGACGTAGGCTTATATCAATGGCAGACCTTCAGTTTTTTAAGGTAAGTTGGACTGAAGTTAGATACTGAAGGTTTTATATTATCTTTCCAAGATGGTGTACTGAACCTTCTGGTCTACCGAAGTCGCATGATGGGTATAGAAGGGCCTGATATTAGATGCAGGCTATTCATTTCGTACCGTCAGGCCAATGAGCCTGACGTGGACCAACAACTCAAGTTGATGTTCGTTATAGAATTTTCGGCTCCGACCGCAAATAACATCGTCTTCACAGAGGGGAAGAAACGGACAAATATCGCAATTTATTCTCCCATCTGCTATACCCGGGTTGTTTTGTTAAAATAGTAATTATTATTATTGACTCTGTCGGAGATATGCTACAATCGCTGCTCTCAGAATTGAGAACTGGTCGTTATGTAACGAGGCTGGCCTCCAACTAGTCCAGAGAGTCCCGACCAGTCGGAGCCCAGGAGGCTGACACAGCACAAAAAAAACATATCAAGTTTGGTATATCAATTTGTAACAGATATAGTAATTTGTGACAATATGGGGTAGTCACCACTGTGCAATAACATTTAAGAATAATACAGAGGACTTTTTTCTACATTTCTCCATAGACAAGAAGTTAAATGTATCAAGTACGTTTTTCGTGTTTACATCCTTTTTCTGTATATTATTCTCGTTATAATTTAAAACTTCATTAGTAGAGCCATCAATAAAAACTATAAATCATAACGGTCCCAAGTTGGATCCTTGACGTATGTTACAGTGAACGGGAGCAATAATTTGTATATTAGTGATTCGTATACAAATA
>CAXKVY010002251.1:0-13449 GCA_964058915.1 Tetropium fuscum
AAACATAGTACCTTTAACATTAAAGTTTTCGAGATATTCGGTTGCAAAGTTTATAAAATGTACCATGGCACCATGCATAAGCTATCGGGCGGGTCAAGATTTTTAATAGCTTATTGATTCTAATAGCTTATAGCTTATTACATTTTAAAAGATTAAGGAGTAATATTATTTATTTTGGTAGCTTATCGAACATTTTGAAAGATTTGGGAGTAATCTGTTTAATTTTTTAACAACAATTTAAACAAATAAAAAAATATTTTAACAAATAAATGATAAATAATTAAAGTAAAAAATAAAATCAGAGTAAATTTTCAAAGTGACCTCCATTCACTTCCTGGCAATATCCCATCCGCCACTGAAACTCCTGCAGAACCTTACCAACAGTATCGGGTTGAATGGTTCGAATTTCATTGCGAATTCTGTCCTTTAATTCTTCGATGGTATTTGGTCTATTGAAATAGACTTTGCTCTTTAAATAGCCCCATAAAAAGTAGTCTAGGGGAGTGAGATCTGGATATCTAGGGGGCCATTCGATAGTTCCCCTGCGACCAATCCAATGGTTAGGAAATACATGGTTTAAATAATCGCGAACGATCACTGCAAAATGGGGTGGTGCACCGTCTTGTTGGTACCATATCGTGTGATGGGGCAGATCTGGATCTACGTCATTTGGGTAAAGTACCGCAAGTGCAGGGACTAAGTCGTCTCTTAAAAATTCTAAATATATTTCACCTGTTAATACGCCTTCAAAGAAAAATGGGCCCAAAATACGATTACCTACAATACCAGCCCAAACGTTAACTTTTTGTGGAAACTGACTACGAGTTTCTATTTTCCAGTGTGGATTTTCAGGAGACCAATATCTACAGTTTTGCCGGTTAACTGTGCCGTCGAGATAAAAGGTAGCCTCATCAGAAAAAACAATATTGCGTAAAAATCCGTCGTCATCAATCAGGCGTTGCAACATGGTTTGGCAAAACTGTAACCTACGGTCAGGATCATCTTCGTTTAACTCTTGGACCAAAACCACTTTATACGGATGCCATTTGTTCAATTTCAAATATTTCAAGACGGAGCTTTGAACTATTCCGTTGTTTGCCGCCACTTGGCGGGTGGGTAAATGGGGATTTTCTTGAAGCTCTAGTAGAACATTCAATTTAACATCTTGTTGCACTGATGGACGACCCGTTCTAGGGCGATCTCTCGTATGACCCACTTCTAAAAACTTTTGTTCTATTTTGCTAACGTTGGACTGTGTAATTGGTTCTCTGTTTGGATATTTGTTGTTAAATAAACGGCAAACTTCTACTTGTGTGCGAGCTCTGTCCCCGTAACCGATCATCATCAAAATTTCGATTCTTTCCCTTTCACTCAAACGACGGACCATTTTTAAATAAAATGAATTATGATGGAATAATGATTAATCAACTTACTTAATGATATTATTCAACTGATTAAAACACAAACTTGCGAGGAAAAACTTCAAAATTGTGACAACTGTCAAAACTGTTGTTTTTCCTGCGCTTTCTTGATAAATGATTAGCATTTGGTCATCGCTTGTATAATTCATTCTTAAAACTTTGCAACCGAATATCTCGAACACTTTAATGTTAAAGGTACTATGTTTTTGACATATTCGCACTCAGAAAAATGTGCTCTATCGAAATCCGTGAAAAAAAATATGGGTTGTCATTTAAAAAAATTGTCGATGACGTCATAGCTCAAAAACGAACAAAACAAAAAAAAATCGATGGCTGAAAAAAGTGACATTTTATAAAATAAAGTTGACGTGTCCGAGGATTTCCTGTGAAAATCCTTCAATAACGATTAATTGAATTTATTCCAAACTTTACGAGCTCACTGTATATAGGTAAGTGCATACAGGGTGCTGAAATTATTACTGTTACAACTTTTCTAAATTAAAACTAAATTTTTCAGTATTTTCATCACTATCATTATCATCACACGGATATTGTGCACGTTCTGTTATTAAATTTGTTAATGGTTGTGAAAATTGTTTAATATACATTACTACCAATTCAGATTTTTTCATACAATTTACCAACTCTTCTCAAAACGATTCTTCAGGTTAGTGAATATGTTAAAAATTTAACAAGAGGTGCTTTTAAACAACCATCGGATTATTCTTTGAGGTTTCTGTTCAAGCCTATCAAATATTTAATGAGCTTATTTCATATAAATACGAAAGCGAGTTTTTAAAGAGGTATACATAGGATCATTTTGCGGGAGTTGACAATTTTAAAATTAGAAAGGTATGTAGAAGACATGAATGAAAAATGTGTTTTATGTAACAAAACACTAAAATCAATATAACTTATAATTAAAGTCATGTTATTTCCAATATATTCCTTAATAATTATTCAAAAATAATCAGCAATGAAATCGACAGTCAAAATATGGATAGATCAAACAGAAAATTAATGAAATTTCATAGTTAAAGCTTCCTTTTGCAATCGGTTTTAGTCAACGTGTTAACATTTCCATTTTTATTTTTTCAATCGGTTACGGATGAAGCGGACTATGATGTTGGCATCATTGTAGTTAGAAAGCTCTCTATATTCAATTCATAATGCGATACAACTTTATTCCGGATTTATTTAAATTTATTTTAATAATTTATCTTGGATACATTTTCAAGTATTTTGTTGGTCGTCTGTCATCACGGTACAAAACACGAGCTAGCATGGCTCCCATGTGCCATCGTAAGCCGTTGTTTATTGAACATAAAATCCGAGGAACGGGGAAAAAGCACCCGTGAGAAGGGAATGAATGAGTTCTTACGGCACTCTAGGATACTAAAATGTTAATAAGTACAAGAAACCTCTCAATCACACATGGCCAGTTTCTAACCGGTCGCTATTGATAGATTGTAAACTACACATTGAAAATGCAATTACGAATCGTTTTTACAAAATAAAAACTTTTGAACCGGTGTATGACCGTAAAAGGTATGAAATATTCATCCTATATGTGTCATGCGCTCACACTCATCGCATCCAATGACGTATCGAATATCATAAACATCAAGAACAGTAATGCGAGCAGATCAGACGCTGTTAGAAGCCGCTGACAGGATTAACTATTTTGCTACTTTACATTGTATGCCGTAATTGATGTCGATGATGTATGATGTTGGAAGCTTTAAAATTTAAAAGAGCGTCGGTTTTACATAAAATAGTTTCCGTAACAACTAGTATGTTTGTTAAAACGGTCAATTGAAGATGAAGAGCATTTTGGATCAGCTATTATTGCTATATATTTATTTGGCTATTCCTAGAAAGTCCATTAGGCCAGTAAAAATAATGGGGCGACCTAAAACAAATTTGGCACAAGCTGATTCTAGCGTGATTGTGTTCTCTGGGGTCCACTTTATATGTTTCTAAAAGTCCCCAGTTATCCCCCCAACCAAACTACCCCAAAGGTACATTTTTTTGTTTTTTTGCAATTTTCTCAAAAACCTTAAACTTTTCGACAAACTTGTTTGTTTTATTGCCCTTTTTAGAAAATACTGACATTGTATTGCAACTACTCACAGCATGAAGAAATGAAAGTATATTTTGAAAAATTGGTTTATCTAATATATTTTGTAATGAACACACACAGAACACACAGAAAGTGTGTTCCTTCAGCAGCGAATGTGCATAATTGCATTAACTTGCGATTATTGATATTGATTTTATAGGGTGATTTGTAAAGCTATGATTTTTCCAACAATTGTCTTGATGTACACGAGGTAAACGAGTACCTTGTATATTTCATTGTAAGGTCATTATATAGCCTCATATCTTACTTCTGCATAATTTTTCATAACTTATTTGTGTCAAAAGATATTATTTTTCACTACAAATATACGCAAAATGTTTATTATAAATTTTTAAAGCAATGACAATAAAGAAAGAATTTAAAATTTTAAACATTAATTAATAATGGGTGGGGCCACCTCTACTCCTTATCACCTCCTGACATCTTTGAGACATACTGCTGATGACGTTATTGATTAGACCACCCGGGATGGCCTCCCATTCTTCTTGAAGTGTATTTCCCAGCTCTTCAATCCCATATGGTTCCATTTCGCGATCCAACATTCTTCTTTGGAGTGCATCCCACACGTTTTCGATGGGGTTGAGGTCCGGCGAAGGTGCCGGCCATTCCATTCTCGTGTAATTTTGTTGTTGAAAAAAATCGTTCACTATGTTGGCTCGATGTGGTCTGGCGTTTTCGTCCATATAGACAAACTGTTCACCCATCTGATCTTCACAGCCTGTTACAAGAAAACTTGAAAATTGTATCATTTGCAGGGTAGCAAGTAAATCTTAAGAACATAATATTTTAATTTTCTCTAACCATGAAATATTCGAATTCGAATAAAAATATTGTATGACATACAGACGAAAAACTGTTTTTCAGGCTCCTACGAATTACCAATATTTCGTAGGCGCCCGACAGACTAGATTTTTCGTCCGTGTGACATAAACTACTATTTTAATACTTTAAAAGTAAAAGGTGTATTTCATCGTATACGATGTCAGTTGCTAATACTTGCCAATTCTGTTAAGGCATTACATAACCAGTCTTTAGATCTCCACGAATTCGAAATTATTAGTTTATAATTTCTAGTTATTAGTTTCTCCATTACAATTTCCTCTAACTGCATCTAACTGTATAATTACGTGCAACTGCTCATTACGGGAGAGCGGAAAAATTATGTCTGTGGAAATGCGGGTACACCCACTCATCTGCATATATTTATGTTGCTTCATAAATGTAACTAATGTTAACTGTAAAGTGTGTACTCTATCAGTGCATTTACATATTTCGAAATATGTAGTAAAACAGCTGAACCAAAATATGTTTTAAACGCAGTAGATTATAGGCATATACCATATATAATTGCTGTAGGGGGAAATATAATTACGACAGTATTATTATATACTATGGAACACCATTTACCGTTTTGCTCTTTAATAAAAAAGAATACAGTACATATATCTGGGATAATATACTCACCGGCAAAATAATCGATCCACTCAAAATATTAAAATTATAAATAAAAAAAAACTAGGCAAATGCCCATATTATATAGGGTGACACAAAAACTGCGTTTTACTCTAACTTTAATACAATATATGGAGTGGCCAACCTGTTACACCTTATAATTTCTTATTTTATTATCAAGCTACATCTATTCCTTACATTTTCATTTTTTATTTGTTACAATAACTTTTTTTGATAATGATACAAGAGTTTTAGAAAAACGTTACATTTTACATTTATTTCTATGGTAATAACAAAGTTGAACAAGGAATGTTTTTTTGCACAGCTGGCTATGACAGACAATTGTTTCTGTCAGAACTAAACTGACATCCGTTAGTTTTCAATTTGTCACATTTGAGCGCGTTTATCATTAGTTTAAAAAATACGATTAATTTAAAAAAAATTGAAGGAATAATTGTGGTCGAAAATAATCTACTAGTGAGGGAGATAATCGCTTTATAACGCAAATGTTTTGGGGGGACAGAAGAATTACTTCTGTGCAAATGAAAAACCAATTAGAGGAGGTGAGGCAAGTTCAAGTAAGCGATAGAACAATAAGAAGGCGACTTTTTGATATTGGACTGCGAGCAAGGAGACCTGCAACGGGTCCAGAATTATTAAGAAGCCATCGGGTTGAACGCCTTAGATATGCTAGGGAACACGAATATTAGGGTAATGAATATTGGGGTAAGAATAGAGCAATAAATCGGAGCAAATATAAATATGAAATAAAAAAAACCGGCCAAGTGCGAGTCGGACTCGCGCACGATGGGTTCCGTACCATTATCTATAAAAACGGCAAAAAAAATCACGTTTGTTGTATGGGAGCTCTCCTTAAATATTAATTTTATTTTAATTGTAGTATTTCGTCCGACCGGCGACTCCGGCATTTATTAGATAACAGATTCAGGTCCATGTCCATTTGTTGTATTTGGAGCCCCTTAAATATTTATTTTATTCTGTTTTTTAGTATTTGTTGTTATAGCGGCAACAGAAATACATCATCTGTGAAAATTCCAACTGTTTAACTATCACGGTTCATGAGATACAGCCTGGTGACGGACAGCGGAGTCTTAGTAATAGGGTCCCGTATTACCCTTTGGGTACGGAACCCTAAAAAACACTCCTGTATATCAAAAAATCACTTTATGTCCCTATTTAATCTATCAACTGGACTATTGTAGGTACGGGAACAATATTTACAGTGTGGTCCACTTAAGATAGTCCAGTACCTGATCTCAAAAGCCATAAGAGAAAAGAAAGTTAAATACAAAAGTTGTAAGAAAGTATTATGTGTAATCCTGGGATATTTTTTATATTTCTTATATTTAAGAGATAAACTGTACAATCACAAAATTCATGAAAATCATGAAACATTTTAATATTACCATCTAACATGTTTCTTTACACATTTCATAAAAATTACAGTAATTATATGTATATTGTTTGTATCTTGTCCTGGAATTGTACCATTTATGTAAATTATATATAAAATAACACTAGTATTTAAAAATAATGGACAAACTTCAGCCCTCTTCTTAAATCGATTATTTGAAAATGATGTTACTGAACATCATATTTACATTCAAAGCGGCAATTGGAAAATATTTATATATTCTTGAGTCATATTTTTCTCATTAAAAGGTAACTGCTATTTTCAGATTATGTAGTTTTCTAGTACAGTCGTGAGTAAAAAAAATAGGACAAATCTTATAACGTCTTTTTGCTAAAATCTAGTTGTGTACAACTAATTTTTGTTCTCTGTGTGTTCTCTGTCAGTTAGTTCTAGTGTCTCTGAGTTTTCTATTCATTCGAATAGAGTATTGTCACGAAAGTAATTGTGTTTTAGGGTAAGGGAAACATAATTGTGTCTATCTGAAGATTAAATATAAAAATTTAAAAAAATATGCGGGATTCGAACGCACAATCTTCTGTAGCCAAAGCACACGCTTTATTTTTTATTGTTCTATTTGAAATACATATAATTGTTATAGGGGAAAATACAATGACCACAGTAATATTGTATTCAGTAGTAATTTTACAGTTTGTTGTGGATATTCATCTACAATTCAGAAAGCCTCGAACACAAATGACAGACAATATACAGATCGTTCAAATGCGAGAAGAAAATCAGCGCTCTGAGCCAGACTGCAGAAATTCATGATGTTGGGTGCATCAGATTCAGAAGACTGCAATGGCCCAACCCTGGTCGATATCGGCTCCTAAATAATGTACGGTATAGTGAGTGTCGCACTGCGGGCTTGAACATTATTCGCGAATGTGATTCGCTGCATGCGTTTTTCGAGCAAGTGTCTACAATATTTTATTTGAAAGACCAACTCAATATTTAGTAAATGTATATCGCAATAACTATACCGGGTGTGACACGAAACGTTTCAACCTCATCTTTCTAATCCGTTTGATATTGACTCCCAAATGGACTCGTAATACATTTTGTTGAAAAATGGATGTCGATACAGAATTAGATCGAGAAAGCGAAAATATTGTGAAACATAATTTAAAAAATGCATCACATCACGGGTATCAAGTATAAAGAAGGAAACATATCAAGGCACATTTGTAAACAATGTTATTTATTAAAGCAATAAATAATAAAAAATAACAGTAATAGTAACGAATTTTGATTAAATTTTAATCATGAATTGTTGGAGTGCTTGTATAGCAAATATATATATATATATATATATATATATATATATATATATATATATATATATATATATATATATATATATATATATATATATATATATATATATATATATATATATATTGGATTCAGAATTTTTTTTCTAAATTTCAGAAAATTCACATTTTTTTTTATCGAAATTCATTTAAAAAAGTCTTATTTTAATTTCCACCCTGTATATTTAGGAGATTTTTTTTATTCGTTTTCAGAATATAAGAATTCATCAAAAAATCGTGTCCAATATTATTTCAAATGAGTTAAATCGGCACAGAATATGTGAGATAACGTCAATTTTAAGAGGTTTGCCCTGTTTATTAGATCCGTTCATCCATTCACACCAAGAGAGATTTGAAACAAATATTTAAACACATTTTTCCGATTAGAGGTAGGTATTTAGAGGTTATTAGGAATCACTGGCAAAGTGCACACTTATTGGTAATAATTATTTGAATATTTACCTAACACAGTTATGGCTTTCATAGGTTCCTTTGAGTTGCATTCCGGAGACGCTGCAAAGACACATGATGAAGACCATGAACAGCACCGGACTTATGAATTTCTTTCGTTAGTTGTTAAAATTGCAGTTTTCATCTTTAGTGTAATTTGGGTAAATTTACTGTTTAAAAAATGAAAACAAGGAGTTAAAATGGGCATCAACCAGCTCAGCTATTTTGATATTTCCAAGAGTTATTATACATGTATTTCTTTTTTAGAAAAAAGTATAGGTATTTTAGATATATTAATTATTACTGATATTAAGAAGTTACCGATAACATATAGAAACTTCACCACTAATGCTGATGATGGTCATTTAAAATGGATCGGTCTCTAAAATGTTTTTGTTTAAACTGTAAACCATTGTTTGGTATACCATAATTTTGAAGATGATCAAAATTTATGCGTAAAAACAGTTTTTCCAAGAAAGATTTGTTTTATTTGATGTTTATCTATTGATTATCTATTCTATTTGAATGTATAGGTCCTTTATTATTTTAATATATATCATTTTTGGGTATACCTGCTACTAGAAAATGCTGCCCTGTCTAAAATGACTTTCTTCTGGTCTGCAATCTTAAGTATTTCCGATGACGTCATTACAACTATATTCCTGCACCAAGCAACAAAGAGCCTAGCTCTATGCTGACTAATACCATCGGCTTTTAACTTTTAATGCCTTTATTGCATACCGGTGGCGTATCACGGCCTCGGTTACCAGAAGTATGGGAAACGAACGACTACAATCTCTATCTCTTGTATGCGATAAAATCCGTTTAATCAATGGTTGTTAAATCACGCATGCATCAAACGAAATGAGACGTTTTTTGTCAGAATTTTTAGAATTAGAACACTGAAACGGCTGCACTAAAAAGTAGGACTACCATCTATAACATGTGATCTAAAATCTTACCGTTTTTATTATCCGTTTATTATTTTTATTAATCGTTTATTACCGTTTTTATTTATTATTATATTATCAGGTAGCTTGTAACAAACAGCAGGGGTGGGATAGACAAGATTATATAGTCATCCAAAAACAGCAAAAACAGCCTCTATATATATATATATATATATATATATATATATATATATATATATATATATATATATATATATATATATATATATATATATATATATATATATATATATATATATATATATATATATATATATATATATATATATATATATATATATATATATATATATATATATATATATATATATATATATATATATATATATATATATATATATATATATATATATATATATATATATATATATATATATATATATATATATATATTATATATATATATATATATATATATATATATATATATATATATATATATATATATATATATATATATATATATATATATATATATATATATATATATATATATACACATTTACTTATAACCCAAGTTGAATATAAGGTCAGAAATGGGCCTCATTCATATTCGATTCTTGGAAAAATACCAAGGAGGCACTTTGAAGAAGTTTGAAGAAGGGTTTGTAGAAGTAATAAAAGTAAAGAGGTGTGTGCAGTGATACCAGTACCTGGAATTCGAGCACATTTAAGCTGTGCCAAATGGAGGTAACCTGCACAATGACGTTCATATAACTTCAATAAAATGCAATATTAATGTTACGACCATATAAGTATTAATTAATATATTAAAGACCAGGGGACAACGTATCTTTACAGAGCGGGGACTTTTCAACTATCTATGAACGCCTGGAAAACTTTCTTTCACCGCTCTGAAGATCCTCAATGAAGGTGAAAGAACTTGTACTGAACAACTAAAGACACATCTGATGCGACATTACTACAATATTGTACCAGACAGAAACTACAACTTGCAGTTAGTTAGTCGGAGAACGAGCAATTAAGACTTCTAAAATACTCACTCGCGAACAACCACCTAAAAAAAATATTCTTATGTAAATGTATGTAATTTTTACTTATCACCATATATCTCCCTTATTTTAAGTCGGATTGAATTGAAATTTTTAGATGAGCCAATTTAAACCTCTCTTATCAGGACTGACATGACAGAAATGCAAAAAAATTACGAATAACTTAAAGTGAGTCGTAACTTTTAGCCATTAAGTGCAAACGAAAATCGTTTCTAGAAGACTTTTGTGCTCTGGCAAACTCTACTATTAACTGCAATAATTATTGATCTTACAATAATTTATAATAAATATATAAGTGGCAACGTTGTGTATTTTTTTAATAAATTGTTAGGTTGCAATGTTGTGTATTTTAAATACATTTTTTTGGTCTACAAAATAACGTAGTAGGTACTTTTGAATTTGATTATGGTAGGTACTAAGGCCATAAAGAATAAAATTACGCTTCTATAATCAAGTGACATAATGATGTCATTATAACATGCAAGCAGATATATTATTTTACATATTTATGAATTTTTCGTTTAAATAAATAATAAATAAAGTTTGGCAGAAGTGTGTTGTGAAACGTAAGTAAAAAACAATTTAATAAGTAAAATAATGTATTTGGCAACAAAGAAATACATGTTTTACATATTTTTTTATGTAATTTATAGTGTTAAGCTTAGTGTAGCGCTTTGAAAACCCCTATGAATTTTCCGCCTTGCTTTGAAGTGTTATGATTACATGATATTTTTTATATCGATTTTCGCCATCGCTCTTTCTAATTGTGATGAAATCTGATGTTTCGTACTCTTCGATACGCCCATGGCGCTATATGTAATCGATGTTGATGTGCTAAATGAACTTTTTAATCGCAAACTATTAAAATTCCAAGCGTGGAAGATAAATGTATGCGCATAAAAGAGGCGGTCGGCCCTGTCTAGATCATAAAACGGGAACAACATTCAAGAATTTATTATCTTGGACGGGAAACAATATCGTAAAACTGCGAAACGTTAAGATCAACGCGAGATCTTATCTATTATCTCTTCTCCAGAATATGTAACAGTAAGACATTCCATATAGGTAATTAAAAATCAAGCAGAAATAACATAAAAACATGCCTTACATATCATGATACAAGATGCACTATAAAAGTGAGTAACATCCAAGTGCTGCAAGTTACATGAAATCTATTTTTTTTTAGTAAATATTGAAGAACATGAAATTATTTTTTTCGTAAGAACATAATATACAAATTGAAAATTATATCATTATTAAAGAGTGAGAATAAGAAGAACCTAAACTGGACCCTACACTGAACCAAAAATGTACATAAATACAATTAAAATATACGTTGAGACAATGAATTCGATTATCGTTTTTCAGCCGATGAGCACATTCGTTGTCTGAATGAAGCTCCATTAAATAGATGAATGCCATCTTCTTAATTTAATGAATATCGTTCTTTACGAGGTTCTTTATATTAAATAATGTATTACTTAATCGAATGAAGATTTTCATTTGTCTAATGAAAACTAGTTTTTATTCAAATGAATACCAATGTTTTCATTATTGAATGGCTTGATTAACACAATGAAGTCACTTAGTGTGTACCTAATGAAAAGTTTTCATAATAACAATGACATGTATACTGTTTGTAACATAGATATATGAGAAATAAAAACCCGAACAAAAAAGCCTCATTATATCGATAAAAGGAGCCGCCTATCCCTACGTGCACCGCATTTTTAACAGCGTTGTCAAGTATAACCGATTTCCAGGAATTCAAGGAAAGCAAATAATTTTATATACATCGCCTATCACATTATGACATTATCATGTAGTATAACAAAATATTGATCACACTATATACCTTTCGCCATATCATAAAACCATCCTTAAAACCATATCATTCACCAATTGATGGTGAATGTGATGAATAATATTCGAATGTTTCCCATTCAAATATTACGGTTCCATTTTACACGTTCCTCGGTCGTGTCACATCGGCATCATTGGCATGCATTTAGATTGCTAATACCATCCAACGTGGGATCAACAATATTTCTTGAAATAGAAGTAATACAGTTATTCTTTAATTTAGTGTATTATTTTCATGGGTTTTGTGTTAAAATTGATTAGTTATTAGTACTCTATCAAAACATAACAACTTGTTGAATGAAAGCGCCTTTATAGTGACGATTTTAGCTTGCTGTAAGAAAAGTTATACTGCCCCAATCTCCCATTGCGGCAATTGTGGGTATGCTTTGAAAATTTTTTATGTCTCATATATCGATGTTACAAACTATACTTTGTTTTAATGAATATAGTAATGGGATAAAAGAATTTATACATTATCCAGATAAAGTTATTTTTTAAATTAAAGAAAATATTGTTTTTTTAATGAATTATCTTCCTTCATCCAATGAACGAGTTCATTATTGAAATGAACATAATTCTTTGGCCCAATAAGTGGTATTGCTTAATATAACGTATACTTACAGGTATGCACAAGGGTGACCCGTTTATTGTGTCCTCCAAGGGTTAGAAAAAAAGTTAAGGATAAAACTTGTTTCGTGGAATGCATATTTTCATTTTATAATACTTGCGTATATACGGGGTGTTTTGTTTTGACAAAGCCACATTAATTATCTGTATTTTAAATAGAATACCTTATATATTTTTATCTTTTTGCTTTGCCTGTATACTTTCACAAAAGTGTTACAAAATAAAAATATGCTTTCCATGAAACAAGTAGTCTTGTATTTAGCTTATCCTTCTAAGTGTCTTATAGTTTGTGAGATAATGTGATAGGACAACTGAAATTAATCTCCGCTTATGATTTTAAGAAATTGGAAAAAAAATAAAACCACAAAAATGCAACTGCGGTCTGTTTTATTCATTTTAAGTTAAATATTCATTTAGAATTTGAACTTTAGGGTACTTACATATGTAGATTTGAGTTTATAAAAATGTAATTCAAGAAAACTAACAAACATTTCACTTTCATGCGGAAACTGTAAATCTAAAAGATATTAATTTAAAACAAATATCTACAGCTCTGATAATATTTGTGAACTTGAAGCGAATATCGTCAAAATATATAAAGATTTCGTCGAAATCAAAAATGCTTTTTCCGATAGGTACCGTATATAGATGGTTGAAGTGATTGTTTGCTCTTTCTCAGGTAATTGATCCTATAGTCAATTTCGTTTAGACTACCACCAATAAAAATCCACTCACATCCTTTTTAATTAACAATTGTTGTTGTA
>CAXKVY010002252.1:0-27750 GCA_964058915.1 Tetropium fuscum
CTGCTGGATTGATGTCGAAAAGATGTGACTCGTGCAAGTTTACGTGGGGCGCTTCTGCTGAGACAGGTCGACGATGGCCCCTTGTCATCAACCCTATCGGTCGGCGCCTCCTTCTTCTTGCAACGCCTACGCACATGTCCTAGCTCGCCGCAATTCCAGCACTGGATTTTTCTTTTCTCGGTCAGGACCTGCTGAACTATCTTCCTAATTTCCGCCTCCTGGTCCTGTCCTCCCTCGACTCCTTCTTCGAGTTCGGCGAACCCGAACTTCTAGAACTCTGTTTTGCTGCTTCAAACTCCAAAGCGCGAGCCAGTGCGTCGACTAGCTGGCTGGGACGCGCCAGTATCAGGGCCTGTCGTATTTCCTGGTCTCTTAGCCCATCCAAAAACGCTTGCACTGCCAAACGCTCCATGACGTTCTCTGGAGTTCCCGGATAAGCCAGGCGAGCCAGTCGGGCTATATCTGTTTCGAATTCCTGTAGTGTTTCATTAACTTTTTGGCAGCGGTTCTTTAACTGGGAATGATAGACATGCTCCAGATGTGTTTGTCCGTACCGCGATTCCAAGCGTTTAACCAGTTGTTGATAGTCCTGTCGTTCCGCCGTAGACAATGTCTGCAATATCTCCGTCGCATCTCCACGTAATGCTAATGTCAACGCGGTAGCTTTCTCCCTATCGGTCCAGTTGTTCGCTTCCGCGGCCGCCTCGAATTGATAGACGTAGTTGTCCCAAGATGTTTTTGCATCGAACTGAGGCGGTTTCATGCGAATTCTGGAAGTTTCCATATCGTTATTACTTCCCCTAAGCGAAGTACCCGGCACTGCTTCTTGCTCGCTGCTGTTACTTGGATTGCTACCCCTTCGTACTTGAAACTCATCACTTGTCTCACTCGTGTTCGTTAGTTCTTGGTCACAATCTTTTCTTGAACTCAACGCCTCAACTTCCTTTCTTATTTCCTCTATTTTCATTTGTAACTCATTTTCTATTTCTTCGAACTTTTGTTGTACATTTTCTGATATTTTCTTCTCGATTCTGCTGGAATTTTCCAGAAATTCTTGTCTTATTTGTTGCAACTCACCTTGTATCTTGATAGAATTTTCTTCCAATTTATTTTCTAATTTGGCCGAATTTTCTCCCAATTTATTTTCTAATTTGGCCGAATTTTCTAACAGTTCTCCTTTCAAATCTTGTAACATTAAGTTTATGTCACCAGTAATTTCGAATAAGTAGGTATCTGGACTTTCACCTTCTTGTAGTAGCACATCCCTTAATCGTTCTTGTAGAACAGCTTTCTTTCCACTTACATCACAATCTCGTTCTTCTAATTCCTTCTTCAATTGGGCTACTTTTAGGTCTTCCCAATCTCACTTTTATTGAAGCCATTGTGTCACTTTTTATTTATTTATAGTCTTTATCCCACACCCCACACCTGACACCAATGTTACGTTTTTACCGGGGCTCGATATTATATGGGATAATTAATTTCACTCACTCAACTTAAAAACTATTTATTTATTTTAACTAAGCACTAATTTATAATAAAACTATGTATAATATTTATTTCTATTCTTACACTACTTGGGTATATTTATAATGATTTATTTCCACTTTTAACTTTTCACTTAAACGCGTCGCACGGATATTTATTTATGACTGCCCTCACGATCGCCGGAATCAGCTTATATACCTGTTTTTATCGTTCTGGTCGCTTCGGGACCTTGCTATAAGTCTTCCCGAAACCAAATCGAATCTCGCAGGTATAATTCTAGATGGCCCCAGTATCCCTGCCGCAGGTAGGCCACTGTTTACTTAAGCGCGCTCCCTTCGAGCCTATTTTTAGATATCCAGTGGTGGCGTATTTGTAGGCCATAATCGTTACACTATATACAGAAATGGCTGCTATTCCACCCGCAATGTACCAGAAAGTTGTCACAAATTTGAGGTTCAGATTTGTGTGAATTTTCAAGTGTTTGCGACGTGATGGTGTACACCTGGATGATGTTATTTTTAAGAAATGATTTTCCCGGGTGTCTGCTTTAATGCCAATAAAAGTATTATTTGTAGTCTTTTTTATATAAATTTATGCCTGGAATTTGAAGTTCATTGTTTTTGTTTTCACTCTCACACTAATTTTTCAAGTGCTTATTATTAATTACCTACCTAATTGCTACTTAGCAGATATATCTATAGATTATATCCTATAAAAATAGAATATGATATACTTAAGTAAATAAATATTTAACTTTTAACTTAAAAATGCAATTTATTTAAAATTCTGTCCGACATAATATGTGGTACTAATAATTCCACTGGGTATATTTGCTGGTGTCTACTTCCAAGGCATCCTTGACTTGTTCGAAAACGTTCTCCATGTGTTCAGACCATAGCAGGTCTAGGTTGTTGTCTAGTTTTTCAAAATAGTATTTCTTGTAGACTTTGGGTAGGCTAGTAGATAGTTGTTGAATGTCGTCCCTGTTGTAGAAGGGATCGTTGGGGGTGTAGAATAGGGCTACCGGTACTGTCACCTTCGACATGTCGTAATCCTCACCTTCATTATCTTCGGAGTATTTTTGGAATTTGCCTATAACAGAAATTTAACTGCAGCATTCTGGTTGTGGTTACTTGGGTATTAGTCATGTCTAATAAACCTACCAGTAGTTTTGAGCTGCACGTAGTGAAGGATTTCTCTTACGGAAGCTGGGGCTGGCATCTTTGCTACTACTTGGTCCATTGTGGTCTATAAAATGTATTATTTTTTATATTTTTCAATCATAAACATAATTTTATGTGTTAACTGCATACCAATTATATATTTATTTGCAAATTTAGCATTGTATTATTAGGTACGTAATCAGTAAACAATCTAAAGTGCTTTATCTTCTCGCATAGCGTGATATCAGTCAAATTATAAGTGATATTGGTCATTTTGATCGATCGCTAATGACGTAAATATTAGTGTTCGACCAAGTGAATAAGCGACGTCAAGTAAATATTGAGATAACCAGTAAATAACATACTTGATTCATTTGTTTCGAGTTATAGCCGTTAATAAGGAAATATATGTTCTTGCAGAAGCGTTCATCGTATTTCTTGGACATGCAGTTTGCCTGAGCCGTTTCCATGAGGTCTTTAGATGGTGTGAAGGAGTTCATTCCCATATTTTTCATGATCCACTACAAAATATTTTAAGTTGAAGTTGCATATAGTTGCCAAAATATAGATCTTACCGATTTCGAGGTGTAGTGACTCTCAATTGTTTCGAAAATTTCGTCGTTGGAGTTCTTCATGTATGCCAGGGGCCCAAGGGAGATCTGGCGATCCCATTTTTCATTATACTCTGGTCTCTGAATAGCCATGACGTAGAAGGCGGTGGTCCCTTCGTTGTGGCCTATGTAGCTCATTTTGGTTTGCCCACTCACTGACATTGCCTTGTCCATAAGAGCTGGAAGATCCCTTGTACCAATTTCGTCCCAACTGGAAAATCAACAGCCAATAAAGCTGAAATATAGCCTTTTGTTTCCAAAGTATTCACATAATGTTTTTTATATGTATAAATTGAAAATTGGAAATAATAGACACTATTAATATTATTTTTATTATTATTATTTAATTTTCGATATTGCCACATACATTACTTAATTGCGTTATACAATTTTGTGATAATACAAGGTACTGACGTCTTTTCATCTCCTGGAGTTTTTGGTCATATTAGTAAATTTGGCATTTGGTAAATTTGGTTGCGTTAGCAAAGTTTTTGTAAAATTTATCTGCTAAAAGTATTCTTCAGATTTCATAAAAATATCTAGTGAATTGAACCCCGCAACACAAAGGGAATACTGAAATAAATTGGTTGCTTACCAAAATCTCCAGAAGGCGGCATCCTTCCTAGGGTCTAACGTAGTGTGCCTTTGTCCGTAAATACTGCCTCTGGCGTTACCCAGGTACACGTCATATCCGGCATCAGCTAGATAAAAGGCCATACTTGCCGTAGGCCCCCCGTATATGAACGACTCAGCGCTTGACATTAAACCGTGCATTAGGAACACCGCACGTCTGGTGCCTAAGTTGGCTTCTTCGGAAGAAGAAGAAGACGAGTCTTCTGAGCTGCGTCCTTTAGATCGTCTGCCGTTTGGTATGCGGAAAAGTTCTAGAATGTATCCATCCTCAGTCTGTACATCGTACGACTCAACCTCGTAGCCGTATTTCTTAACTATATCAGTCTGAAAATTTAGTTAAAAGTACTTAAGTCTTGGATTCGCTAAAGTAGTTTTTTTGTATTGTACATGGCTTCCTTCGATATTTTGGCAAGGGGAAACTGTCATCTTGTAGAGATAAAAAAAGAATCAAATGATGAGGTTGTAGGGTCTTAGGAAAGGTACTTTTTTACGCTATTAATGTTTCAAAATTGCTAACAACAACATACCTACAAACATACCCTCAATTTTTTTAAATGGAACGCCACACGTTGTATATTATGAGGCGATACCCCTTTATTCGCTGATTTCAAAAATATTTGGATGTCCCACATTTTGACTTTGGGTTTTTGAGATATTAAACTTATTTTTACTTTGTTCGAGTTAAAAAAAGAAGACAATATTTTTGACATTATTTATCTTTTTTTATTTATATTTTTGATATATATTATGTCTACATTCGTTGATATATGCCAAAGCCAAAATTGTCGTTTGTCCATAGCCACCTCATAATACATCTGCAGATAGAGAATCGCAGAATGACATGTATATATTTTTGAATCCAGCAAATAAAGTGCTACCGACTGATGTCACAATATACAAGGTGTTTTATTTAAAAAGAATTGAAGTTATATATGTAGCTCTGTTGCTGTTGGCATTTTTGAAATATTAATAGCCTAAAAAAGTAGGTACATTCGATAAAACCCTACAATCTCACCATTCGATTGTTTTTATCTCTACAGGATGTTTCCCCTTGTCAAAATATAGAAGGATACCCGGTACCCGGCCCATACTACTAATTTGAGTATGTAATATCAACATCTTTGCTAGAATAAACATACAGGGTGTTTAAAAATTGTTGCGAGTGATTTTAAGAGGTGAATTTTGAGGAAAAATGAGGAGCGTCTTTCATTTTTTTTCAACCCCCGGCCTACACAAGTTATAGCCTTCCAAAGTTGGGGTAAAAATTTTGTCCACTATGGAAGAATTTAGAAAAATAAAATTTGGTCGACATCTTGCATTAATAAAATGACAGTTTGTGACAGTTTTGTAACCCTTGAGATATTGTTAAAATGCGTGTAAAAACCAACGTTTATAATATTTTTCATCAGAACTCTTTAAATCGTCGACATTTCTTTATTTGAAAATTATTTAAATTTGCAACTTTTTTGTCTCTTGTGTTTTCTTATTACATATCTACATATCTACACATACACATCTTGGAGGAGAAGAAAAAAAAAATATGAAAGACCACTCATATTTTTTTATGAAAATTCCCCTCTCAAAATATTTCGCTTCAATTAAGAAACACCCTGTATTTTCGAACCATATAATTATATCCAACAATAATGTTATACTATTTTATGTATATGTAACATATTGTATAATATGCTAAACAAACGACAGTGCTAAAAAGAGTATGAAAATTGTATACATAATATAATATATTTCAGTTAGCAACTTTCGTTAGCAAATTCTTGTTTAAATTGTAAACTGCTATTTGATTTAAAATATCCTAATTCCAAATCCTCGTCAATTAACTATCCTAGATAACTAGATACTTACAAAATCACTTGGGAAGTCGCTGGAGCGGATTTTCATGAGCCCGCAGCAGGCCAGACCGAAGACACAGCACAGTATGATGGCGATTTTCATCTTTGCCCGCTTGATGCACTTGAGTATGGAATTATACTAAATTGTTTAATTCCGTTGGTTTGCATTTATAAGAAAATTGTGCTGCATTTGCTAAAAACTATGCTGACCGTATCAGCTGTAGTACATCATGGATATTTTGCAATATGTAATAAGAGATACGTTTTTCTAGCTTCCTGTTTTTCATGATATGCATACAATGTATTTACATTACATAACAAAAATTATCTGAAATTTTCATCCTATATTTATGGGGATAAGGTTTTATTATGTAGAATCTTGTTGCACATCAGTAGTTATTCTATTTTAAGAATGGGATTGATCACATGTTAACCAAGATCAAGGCAAATATCAATATTTTCACAAGGTCCGCGATAATCCCTTTCGATTAAAACAATTATTGATTTAATGAAGTGATCATCTAAAAGATTATATTTCCATTCATAGTTTTATCAGTCGTAATAAGTGATAATATTGTAATCAGCTCTTGGCAACAGTTAATTATAATGCAAAACATTTTGCATTATAATTATTAACTAATTATAATGCAAAATATTCTGCTGAGTTTTCTAGTTAGTTCTAGCCCACTAGTTTGTCCAAACTTGAAAAATAATTATAGAAGTCAAAGGTTGGTACAACTGGTTAGAAAATATTATCGAAGTGAAGGATTTTTATGGCCGTCCTTATAATTCTATTATAAATGATTATAATGACTTAAACATATTTTCAAGACCATTAATAAAACGATACGGTGTGAAAAATAAACTTTTATTTGTAAATATTAAATAACACGGCTAAGAAATACAATCGACTAAAATTATGCAAAAATAAACAATACCTAAGTATATACCTAACAATAAGCTTCTGAAAGATAGCTTGATAATATGTACCTTAATTAATATATTACAGTCTTTTATGTTTAAAATTTCATGTCTTTAAAAATCATTTAATATACCTCTTTTAACTCTGTATTTAAAATTTGGCAAGATTCAAAAAGTCCTAAACCTCGCTAACATATACGGGTGGGACCAAAAACTGTTGCATTTTTTACGTTCCTAACTTTTTTAATGCTTACAGAAAAGAATGGACTATCGACGAAATATTACAAAGTGGCCGATTTTGTATCATCTCGATATTTTTCTTCAAAAATAATTGGCTCAAAAACGGCTATACATAGTCAACGCGACCGATCGGCCATTTTTTTACATTTTTCGTCAATAGCCCATTATTTTCTCTAAGGTATTAGCCGGTTTGAATCAACTAGCTATCGCTAATTAAAATCGGTTAATGAAAAAAAGCAAACGTAAAAAATTCAAAAAATATTGTTGTTCCACCCAGTATATAACTACAACGAATAACTACATAAATTATGGAACATCAGAGCATCTAAACTTAATACTTTTCCTCATCTTCTTTAGGCCTTATGTACACAGGATATGACCGTTTCTGTAAGTTGGATTCGGCGATCTCTGTGGTGGTCGTAGTCGGGGGATTCCCCGTCTTTTTTATCCTCCTTATTGCATAGTCCCTTAAACTACGAAGAGCCGGTCTGGAGTTTTGTACCAGGTTATTTACAGCGTTAAGAGTCTGTATCGGTATCTGGAAAACAATTGAGGGTGATATATAGCGCGGGTTTTGCATAAAAAAAGGAAACTTCTCCGAGAATTATAAAAACAATACAAATAAATGAAACATTATCTGAGGTATGATGTAGAGGCTTAGCAGCAATTTTCAGAGTATGTAAAGCAGGGTAGTAAATAAGAGAGGTATACGCACGAAGTGGTGGAGCAAGGACCACATCACGTTAGAGAGAGATAGAGCATAGAGGGTCAAATTCATACAACCTTTATGGCGCGCGCTATTTTAATTCTGAGGTTTTCATATTCAATCGACAAATAGTAAATTTTAGTGAATAGCACGGTAGTAAATTTACTACCGTGGTGAATAGCTGCAGCAATTTTGAGAAATTTCCGTTCTTTCTCAAAATTTCTCAAATAACTCAAAAAATTTATCCTACTATTTCAAATTTACAAATCTCCATTTTTGTGACAGTAAACGAAATACGAGCAGGTTAAAATAAGTAGTCAACCAATCGAATTTGGCATGACATACCTACCTAGTGGGTTCAATTCACGTGCAAAATAATTTAAATGAAACCTAAATTTATAAACATGAAGCAAAATATGTGCAGTGAGCAAATTAGTTTACTAACTAATTTCAGAACAAAACAGTTTTTATTTCTAAACACAAAATTATTAATAGAGGAGAAGGTGCAAATATGGAATATACTGGCAATATGGAACAGCGGCTGATTTTGAAAAAAAAAGTCTGCATCTCAAACGTTGGTAGAAGACTGGAACCATAGTCGTAAAATTTGGAGTCTGGCGCACGTGATATTGTAAACCGCGTCCAAAGTTTTAGCAGGCATGTAGTTATTAATGTTTACATTTTTTTGTCGGGTGTTTTTATTGATTTTTTTTACTGAGTGTGTTATTATATATGAATTTTTCTTTTGGAGGCCATGACTACTTTTCTATAATCTAATTTTTGTAACGAGATATATCCTAAAATGTTGATCACGTAGGTTGTTGGAAATATGGAATACTAATATATGGAAATATAGTTCGATTTGAACCTAGCAGATGATTCAGGCGACGATATGGACGATACTCCATGACGTTACAACCCTGACGACAGCGATGTAGTACGTATTTGTTAAGGCAAACTTTTTTCAACAAGCCAAAGGGGTGAGTTATGGGTCCAGTACATCATGTGCTCCATATAGGTACATAATGTAGGCAGGTGTGGAGAAAGATGAATACGTCTGTGGTTACTGCAAGTAGTCTATGCAGAAGTTTTGTATTTTTCATCATTAATGGCCACACAACCCTATAGTAGAGTCTCGACCTTCTCCAGCTTGTTTCGCCATTCATTCCTGTCTCTGGTCTGCATCGTCCAGTTCTGTGCACCTGCATCTGCATCTTTCGTGCGTCTTCCACCATCCTTCCCGCGTAGCTTTGGTCTTCCTCGCCCTCTTGTGCCTATGGGCTCTGCTTTAACGATTTTTTTTTGCAGGATTATTATCATCATATCTGTTCACATGGCCTGCCCATCGCAATCTGCCGATTTTGATTGTAGTTACTATGTCCTTGTTACCGGCTTGTCTATAGATGTTGTACATTTTGAAGTTATACCCGCGTCTCCACATACCGTCTTCTTGGATTGTCCCGTATATTTTTCGCGATATCTTTCTTTCCAAGATCATCAATAAAGATTCATGTCTTTTTGTCAGGGTCCATGTCTCCGATCCATACATTAAGACTGGTATTAGACTTTGTATTTTTAGTTTTTATTAATAAAAGAAACAGTTTGTATAGATTTGTTCATTAATTTATTAAGGTATTCCATATTGCACCATATTTCTTCGAGCGTCGATTTTTTTTCCTAACAATTTTCCTATTTCCTATTTTAGGTGAAGCCTCACCAAGTTTAGGTTTGCTTTACCTATTTGTTTGGAAAATGTGTCTAATAAACGACATGATATTCCATATTTGCACCTCCTCCTCTACCTATCGCAAAAAAATCGTTATTATTTATAAACTAAAAACTGCACTGGCGGGAAATAAATTGTCCAATTAATTTAAAAAATTCTAGGGGACGGTCATAAAACCTAAGTTGCCATCTATTGGTGTACTTATCGAATATGTGAATTTCTCTAATTACAAATCGAGTGAAAACGTTTTTCACAAACCACATCTGTCGGAGTTAATTTCTTTCCGGATCTTTCCGGGTACTTTTCGCTCCAATTCTCCAATTTTAATTTAGAGGAATAAAAACAAAGATAAATTTTTCCGTGCCGGCAGAACCTCTGTTGCCGTTTGCCACACACAATACTTTCCCATTGCAACATAATTGAAAATAACATTCTCAAAACTTCACGCAGGCTAGCCAGGTACCAGCAAAAAATTATCTAAATTTATTTGCAACAACCAAACTTTAGAATAAGACCCAAACAGTTTAAACACAATACGCATACGTATAATATTGGCGGGAAAGCGTGATCTGATTTCCTCGATACTCTATCTTTCACTGCGCGTCTCTCTGATGACACTGACTACGAATTGGGTCTGCAGCAGACTGCAGTTAATATACATTCCTGGGTATACCTCTCTTATTTACCACCTTGATGTAAAGCGGTGAGCACATGGAAGATGTTTTAGTGAAATTTGGTGACAACATGGTAATGAGATGAGCTATGAATAACGTTTAAAAAACTTACGTTCTCTACATTTCCGCCGATATAACTTTAGACAGATCTATCCTGAAGTGGTAGTCACCTTGACCAAACTGTTTCTGCGTGACAAAAAATTGTCTGATAGTTCTAATGATTAAATAATCATAAAATTGGGATACCCTTTCTTTCGAAATAAGTTCAATATTTAGTGAAAGTGATGCTGTTCAAATCAAGTTAGTCAAATTAAGTTGTGAAATCAAATTAATATTGATAACCCTAACAAGTGCATACTGCGGAATATTCTAGAATTTGTAAAATATTACCTTTGAAACCTAACTTGAGTCTCATGTTTCTTAACATTTTGTTTTTTGGTACACTTAATTATATTTCGTAATTAAAATTGATAGATAATAAATTAATGAAAATAAAACATGATATTCTTGTCGTTAATGTCATTATGCCATTAATATATGTCATTAATAAATCATTATTCACCATAATCATTAGTAAATCATAATTATATTAGGTCATTATTCACTTTAACTCGATCGCACATTTGTCGGGCATTTTTGACAGAAGACAAATTTTTATCATTAAATAAATTGTATCAATATCGCCAGCTTCCTGCCACATGGCTAGCATTATTTTTTTTTAGGATATTATTTTGTAAACATTTCGTTTATCTGCAATTTTCTTGAAAACGGTGACTCGAAGAGACATTTACAAGGATTTTTTTTGCGTAGAAAGGATAGATAAAGCGATATTTTCATTAAAAATGGATATATTACTAGAACACAAAATATAGGACGTTTGAAACGTACCCAAGTGCCGGATTCTAATATCGAAAAAAAATGTTTTGCAAAAAAAAATTGGATTTTTAAAAAGATGTGTGAAAAAGTTGAATAAAACCACTTGCATGACAACTACTTAGTTGCGGTACGCAGAACAAGAGCAGAAATCTGACCCCGGTTTGGATGATATCCCGTCTTATTTGCATACCGCTTATTAAAGTGAAATATCATCAATTGAAAACGTTGCATAACCGCAAGCACTATAATTACATTCTATAATATGTACCTACTACCTACGCATTTTGTTATACAAAGCAATATTTGAATGCATTCATTATTATTTGATGTTATTTCAATTTTCTACCTACCGGTTTTGTGAGCTTATTAACTCCTATTAATGAATTCGAATTCAAAATATAGACGACACTTTAATGAAAGTCGGATGACTTTTAAGAGTGCTTCTGGAAAAATTGTGTTTAAAAAGCGCTAATTTAAGTATTGTCATTTTGTTGATTCATATATATATATATATATATATATATATATATATATATATATATATATATATATATATATATATATATATATATATATATATATATAATATATATAGTTGAAAATATTTAAAAAGGCAAAGTTCAGCATCGAGCATCTATAAAATATCCCGTGTTACGGCTACGACCAACGGTGATGCGGTTGTAGAAAGAAGTAGTGCAGGAAGACCATTCGCCACAGATTAAACGCAATGAGAGACAAGATGAAGTTTCTAAGAAATGTCAGCAGTAGGTAAGGATTAGAGATTAATTTCTAGTGCTATACTAAATCTACATATAATCGTTTGTCATTTACATTTAATCACTATATAATAGCCGATATATAAATATCTTTTTATATTACAGATTTTATATATCGATTATTCCTTTTATTTAATACGCATAATGATATTCCTGCCAATTAAATAGGGCTAAATTTATAGGACTTTGAATAACTACGATATTCAATAAGTAGTATTCAATAAAGTTAACACCAAAAATAACTGTTAGTGCATAATATTAATTAATTATCCCATAATTACAGTAAGTTTTAGTCACGCGACAAAAAGTACTTTTGGGTTCGTGCTACTTACATTAAATAGGCTGTCTAAGATTTGCGATCTCTCCTGCGTCTGGCGTTTTCCTCTAACATCCGAACCCCCAACTGACAATTGATAATTATACTCATTGCCCTAACAAAGGATTTGTTAATTTTTTATTTGCATTTTCATAGTACACTATTACCTGAGAGTAAGAAATCTCTTCTAGTCCCTTGGGGCTGTCGACTATGCCGGCTATTTGCAAAGCTTGAGCAGTGAGAGCTGCTACCAGCAGCATCCAGACGATTTTGTCCAAAACATATACCACGAACTGAAAAAGTTGCACAATTTACACCGGTGTAATAATTGGGTATATATTATTGTTGTGAATGCTGAAAATATTGTCAAGGGCGAACTTATTCTCATAAATTACTTAATAATACATAAACATTCTGCTAAAGACTTGTTGTTATTATATTCTACATGTTTTAATGCTCGATCTTTTGACACACAAATTTAATGTAATATTAGTTAAAATTTACATAAAAACTAATTACTGTTCCTGCAAATGATTCATCAACATGTGCTTGGTAATTAATAATTATTACTGCAATCTATCTAAACTAATCTCAAACTAGTCTTAACTAATTTCAAACTAGTCTCAAACTACTCGTTGAGCTAGTCTAATTGTTGACATATTATCAGTTGTTAATATTTTTATCGCCAACACTTTATTTTATTGTAAAAATCAAGCATTACCTGATGCAAGTATTTATCAGCATAGCCATTACTATCGTTTGTAGCTGTCACAGCCCCATATTACTCGAAAATTACCAAAAATCGAAAATTATCGTTGAATCTTTTGATAGTTTTTTTTAAATATCTACAACTTTCTCAATCAAATTTTCTCGATAGGAACTATAGTTTTATAGTTATATGCAAGCCGTTTATTGCAACTGCGAATTTTTTTGGTTAAGTTCGCCATTCTCGCGCCTGAATAGAAAGCAATAGAAACTAATATTTAAATTTTTTTACCTATATACGACCATATATTTTTTATCCAGGTAGGCATTTATGTCATCACTTGTCTAAAATGCTTTTACTATATAGTAATAATGTTTTACTGACATATTTTTCCAAGTTATCGAAAGAGTATTCTCCTTCTTCAATGTAGTCGTATTATTTATTCCATAGTGAAAAATGACGTTGGCATAGTAAATATAAAAACATACGGTTTTCTTAAAACAAAAAGGAAGAAATCAGTACAAAGCTGTTTCACAAAAAGAAATACTAAATGTACAAGATGAAATCTACTTGATGATGAGGGTAATTATTTCCAACTTTTCAAAAACAATTTGATATAAATGCAGTAATTATTTTAGAATTGTGTTGTGTTTGGCATTGCTGAGGATATACGTAATTTTTGAATTTAAAAATAAGTGACATAGAGCAAAAAGAAACAATTGTGGTTGTTGATGTCACTACAACAAAGACCAATATTCCTCGAGTATTTGTGGTCACTTCAGAGTTTTAAGAAAAAGTAAAATCTGCAGAATTATTAACTATTGAATTATAACAAATATTTAGCTTCGCGTCCTAAACAGACCGATTTTTCCCAACTTATGGAAATGGTAAATGTACAGTCCAGTCGGTTGGAATCCATAATTTTGGAAGTGTATACCAAGCAAAATTGTCAACTATCTGCATTTGCCAGAACCATCTATTTATATGCGATATTGACAACGCATGCGGCATCGGCAGTAAGAAAAATTTAAAACGTCACGGATTGTAAAAAGCGATAAGATTGCAGAAACCTATATTGAGAAATCTGTGTTCAACAAAACGAAAATCGCGCAGACGATTTGAGGTGAAGGTCAAACTGAGAACATAATTATTACTAATGATAATTTTGCTAAACATTTAAAAAATGTTAAAATAGATAATAATCCTCAAACATTGTCAATTGAAACTCCTTCGACTTCAGGAATTAATTTTTATAGTGCGTATGGGTGTACGTTCACGTTTAATATCTATATAACAAATAAATTATAGTTTAAAAAACACGCGTTAAAGGGAAACCGAACTAAAAAGTAAAAAATAATGATTAACTATTAAGATTTTGTAAAAAGCGTCGGGTGCATTATATCAATAATTGTTATAAATATTTCATTGAAATCATGCACCCCACGCTTTTTTACAAAATCTTAATACTTTATTTTTACTTTTTAGTTTGGTATCCCTTTAAAGCGTGTTTTTTAAATTTTTTTAAACACTTTTTAACAAAATGTTTTTTTTTATTTTTTAGATCAGTTTCCCTTAAAGCCTGTTTTTTTTTAGTTTTTTTAAACTATAATTTATTTTTTTTAGTTCGGTTTGATATAAAAGCGTGTTTTAGGTTTTTTTTTACTTTTTAATTCGGTTTCCCTTTCAAGCGTGTAGTTTCAAGCTTTTTAAAGTATAATTTCACTTAAAATGCCCACAAAAAAATATATTGATTAGTTTTACCTTCTACTATGAAAAAGATTAATTTTTGTGCGGTGTGGTCCAACATTTTATGATGTCCAACATGTATAACGTTCAGTAAATTCTAGATATTGGCGAATGCGCCAATGTGAGACAATTTTTTATTCATTCAAATATTCCGTTACCAAGATACATACATGCAAACATGCGTGTGAAGCTAATAAAAGCGTGTTAAAAATAAGTAGACTTGTGTTGAAAATATTTGCTGTTATTTTCACGGTTAGCGATAAAATTTTGTATACTCTCTTCGTTCGTTCGGCTCATAATCTGAGGCTCGTTCAATAAATAATCATTTTACTGATATGTCGTGAGTAAAAAACAACTAGGAAAACTATTTTTTCTATACCCTGGTTCCGAAATAGTGTGGAGTGATTCATACATAATATCACACCACCATCACAATTGAACGGTCTCTCTATTTGCAGTGGATCACAGAAGTTCTTAGTGTGCAAACAGATCATTTTCAGTTCTCCTGAAAATGATCAAAAATGCATACGAAGGAATATTCTTAAGATAATAAAAAAATCCATCACAAGTACACTTAAAAACAATGTTAATAACTTATATATTTTATTTAATTATTTTTTATTCTGCCCCCCTCTCAAATGATACGCCTATGGAATTTCGTTACCTTCGCCCCTCATCTCCCTGAGCCGTCCATATGCTGGTGATGAATCACTCCACATTATTTCGGAACCAGTATATCATATAAATCTGTCTTTATTTGAATAATATTTGACCTAACTGACAATGTCGCCAAAATTAAAGTTAGATGTATACAACTAGATTTTAACAAAAATACGTTATAAGATGTATTTTTTGTGCTCACGACACCCGGAGTTTTGAGTTTCGGAAACGTACATTGCGAGATTGTTTTTTAATTAGTTGCCTCAGTGTCCGAAGACTTCTGTTTTTACGTGGACACAGTCTTCATTTTCTAGAAGTCAAGTATTTTTGTAGGTTCAACTTTTGTGTTCGCAATTCTGCGGTAACAGCTGCGAGAAATAGTGTGATAGTGTGAATCATTAAAAACTTTGAGTAATTAGTTTCTACTTGATTTAGTCATCTTGTTCAGATGTTGAAAAATTCAGGTAACTGTACAAAAGGTAACGAGGAAAATTATATTTATTTTTATGTACTGAAGTATTTGGTACTTTCCAAAAGATAGCAGGTCAAGCAACTCATCTAAATATTTATTTTCACCTCGACTCTCTCTTCATGCTTCTAATCTAAACGAACACCGTGAAAGCGTGCTAATATGTACATTATATCGCAACTAGAGAAAAAATACAAAATGTGAAATATTTTATAGGAAACTTCGCGCATTTGGGTATTTAATGTGAAAAACGAAGTATGCAACCATAACTTGTAGGTTATTCTGAAGAAGTCGCAACTATTTACGAAGCAAAATAAATAAATCTCCTCATCTTGTATCCTCCTTAAATATTTGTTCTGACAAAATAATCACGATTTGGTACCCAAACAATCCTGAGATACATATTTTCGGTCTCATAGGGCCATAAATGGATCCAGTCATACAGTGGCACATACATCTTGCAAACAATTGGGAAGCATTTTTGGTAGCATACATACTGCTTTCAAGGGTGCTTATTTTTTTTCGGGAAAAAAGTTATTTAGCTAAAAACAGCTACAAAAGTAATTTCTTTTGTTTTTATTTTCTTTAAACTTTTTGAATCGTTTTAAACTACCATGTAAATTTAATAAAACTTCATCGTGACGTGTAACGGTTGGTTCAGTGCCTTCCCTTGCATTATTTTTCATGAACCTAATATCAGAGCGATTAACAAAAGAACTAGAAAATTGGAACTTTGTTTTTGTACATGCGCATGGCTTAGGTATTATTACGAAAAAAACAAAATGAAATTTACAAATTACAAAAAATTTTGCTTATAACTTTCTTTAATTGAAAAAAAACAATGTGGCAAAGTTCAAGTTCGTGTTCAGCACCCCAAAAAATAGTATATAAGCCCCTGAAAAATTCTTCCCCATTTTTTGCAAGGTCCGTGAACTATATGCCTGGGTTATAAATTCGAGAGCCATATTAAAAAAATGTGATGAGACCATAAATGGCAAAAATATCCACCACCTAGGAGATGCCATCTTAAATATTGACAAAAAGTCTGCTACTCCAAAAACTCTGAAATACACTTTTTGAATCTCTTTAGACCATAATGGTAATATTAATCCGCCATTTTGAAAATTCATCTGTAATTTGCTTGTAGCAACTTTACAGACGAAACTCGCGTCGGACTATGAAAATTATATTATAAAATATATTATAAAAAATAAGAAATTTAGGGGATATATAAACAAATTATACATAAAACAGAAAAAAATATTCTGGTACTGGCAGGGTTCGAACTGTATTATGTTATTATTTATATTTTTCTTTGGGACGCCACTGTAGGGACACTTGTAATTGGATTTCGCTCAATAATATCTTCCTTTCCTCGCAAAGTGTGGATATGTTTTAAGCATTGCTTCTATGCTCTATGGATACTTTCGCCGGTCTTTTGACGTTATTGGACCCTCGTGCTCTACGCTATCCAGTGCTATGGTTGTGTTTTCGCCTTGCGATGTTTGACGCACTATGGTGAGTTAGTTGCTAGGATATGCAGTTGCTTGGATATGCAGTTAGTTGCTTGTTCTTTTTAGTTAGCTGTTAGTTGACAGGTATAAAGCGGCTATAAAAGCGTTGGTACATATATTCTAGTCTATGTTAGTGTTAGTATTAATATAGTTCTTGTTATTTATTGAGTTCTTTTCTAGTTTTTATGACGTCCCATACCTCTTTTGTTCCTTATAACTTTTCATTGTTTTTAAGTGTTTTTGTCTATTTTGATTTTTGGTTTTACTGTTTATGTTTTCATCCTTATTGACTGCTACGAATTGGCGACAAGAGATTTAGAGATGTAGGATTGTATAATAGATTATACGAATCCGACAATTCGCGACGTGGAGTTTTATATAATAGTCCAGGATGATAGACTTTGTCAAAACCTTTCTCGAGGTCTAGGGAGACAGCCCCGAGTAAAACGACCTCGATTACGATTGGTGGTGGTGGCCTCACAGATTAGAAATAGCTGTTGGCCAGTGGAATGTCGGGACTGGAATCCGTATTGGAATTCGCTCATGACATTATTTGTCTGAGCGAATTCCATTACTCTGGAGTAGATAAGTGAGCCTAGTATCTTGCCAATTGAGGATAATTGATTTATAGGGCGATAGCAAGTTGGATTGGTTAGGGATTTAAGTGGCTTATGGATAGGAATGACCTTAGCTGTTTTCCAAAATTTGGGATAATATGTGAGAGATTTGCAGGAATTGTATGGGTTTCTCAGGAACATGATTGCAAAGAACGGTAGGTTTTTGGAGGCGTAATTGGGTATTTTGTGAAGGCCGTGTGCTTTTCGTTTCTTGGTTGCTTTGACATTCCTTTCCTCCTTTATCATCGAAAAACGATTTTTCTGCCACCTCTTACGTTGTTTGAACATTTCGTTCAAGATATATCGTGTTCACAAAATCGCGGCATCCGGACTGACGTGCATTTTACTTACAATTTGACAACGAACACAATGGTGAAAAAAAATTGTTATGTCGAAAATTGACGATTTTAGTTTTCCCTGTGCAATATAGGTTCGCTAAAGTTCACAGCGAAGAGTATAATAATTGTACCTAGAAAATTATGAAATAAAACTAATTTCAAGCATGAGCAATGTCATCATTTGAAGTAATTAATTAATTAATTTGCTTCCCCATTCATGAGATTTACCAGCAAACTGAATACTGATTTTCTCTAATCTATAGATGTATATTATATAGGGCATCAGGGCCGGATCTAAACCTAACTCGAATATATACTATCTATGTTGATATAAATAATAAATAACAAAGGATGCGCGTGTGATCCTTGTGGAACTCTCGTTGCGTGACACTGAAGCATGTATTATCAGTAATAACAGATTCTTAGAGACTTACTATAATATATATATATATATATATATATATATATATATATATATATATATATATATATATATATATATATATATATATATATATATATATATATATATATATATATATATATATATATATATATATATTTATTATATATATATATATATATATATATATATATATATATATATATATATATATATATATATATATATATATATATATATATATATATATATATATATATATATATATATATATATATATATATATATATTTCTTGTTATAAATATATTGTTTAAACCATGTGACCATAAGGAAGTACTTAGAAATTGTTAGCAAATTCGTAATAAGAAGTGATCAATAACAAATGAGATGTATACGTGATCCATGGCACAGATCCCGTCGTAAACAAAAGACAAAGTTCATTAACATGGGATAATGGGTCTTACCTTACTCATAGTTAACTAACTCACGAGTTATGAATGATAGCACGAACACAACACCACGATGTATCTTTACCGGTGCAGGATTAAGTGTATACTGATTTCCGCGGCACCGGCATTGAATAATATAACAGTACTTGCCATTAGGCCAGATGAGCTTCTCAGTCCCCATTGGCTGCGATACATACAGTTTTGGGTACATTGCACAGCCACCTGCCTGGGATACTTTCTTAATGAAACATTTGTTGATCATATCCTGACTTTTTACCATCCTCTCAGGACATTGGCAGTAAAATATCCGTAGATATACTTTATTTCTGTCAATATATTCTTAGATATTATAATTAGTGCTTTTAAATAGCCCGCAACTATATGGCGTTTACGAACCTTTCTCTTACAGACTTTCACATTTCTTTGTTTTGTTTCTTAAATCGACATATGAGCGCGAGCGGAAACGCAGATCTATAAGATCCTGAGTTACCTATTTACCCAAACAATTGATAGCACTGCAAAATTCTGACAGATAATATTCGAATTTTTATTGTAATGCACTAAGACGTTTCAACAAATATTATTACATAAAATTCCTACCAGACATCCACTGTATAATTTATTACGCTTTTACTTTTTCCAATTATTTATCATAATAAAACGAAAGATGGACGCATTTAAAATGCTGACCTTCTCAACCAAGCACTCTATAATAAACCATCTTTCTCGTTTATAGTTTAGTAATAGCATTGACTATTTAATAGCTATTGCAACTAGTTTATATTTCGCAGTGATGGCAATATTATTTTTACCTCTGGGTAATAGATACATATTTCCTGTATACATTTGATACCTGTTGCATTATTTTAAGCTATGGCTAAACGAGGAACTGAAGTTATTTTTGATTCTCAAAACTGATTGGGGTATAGGTACACTTACTACCTATTTATTTAAATATCAAGGTTTTTCTTATAGCTGACGGTAACGCATTAAGGAAATATCTATTAAAGCAATTCGACAACTTAATGATTATTTAAATCTAGAAATTTTTTTATTAGTTGCTAGATCGGTTGTCGTGGTCTGTTTCCTGAATCTCAACTTTGACTTGTAATAGACGTTTACAAATATTTTTAAAAAAATCAACAGATGAGTTAAATGTAATTCCAAAAGCAATATATGGTTTAATGTACTTATAATTAGGTCCTAACAGGCAAAAACCTGACTTTAGTTAAGTATGGGTAGGTAGGTGGTCCTTTGTTGTAAAATAATTTAAAATAAAGGTAGCCTCTTCCAGGAAGGGGTCCTTTTCAGGTAAAGCATTATTAATTCGACTATCATTCAAATTCCGTATGTCAGTCCAATCATGTCCAATATCTAGAAGGTACCTTTTTGAATAAAAAATTCCTGGATACTTATTATTTTTTACGCAAAATTCAACTACATACAATTCAACAATAAAATAATTATATCTATTTATCGCTCGCTTCATTCTACCGCGATTTTACAAACAAAAGGTAATTTTTATGTTTCAAAGGTAATTTTTATGTTTAAATTTCACAATTTACATTCGTGTACCTACTGTATTGTGAAGCAAGGTTATAATTAGTTATTTTGACAAGTTTCATTGTATTGTCGTTAAGCCAGTGCAGTGAAAAAATTATAACTAGTCTACCTTGTTAGTGTCTCGAATAACTCTTGAACTTTGATATAAAACACATGAGTTGCTAATCCTCCTGATTCGTCGGTGGCAACTCCTGAAATTCTTTTGGGGAAATTTGAACCTTGGAGCTGGAGCTCCCGATGGTCGTAATTAGGGTTGCCATGCTTGATATTAAAAAAATGTGGGACACCTACATTCCAGTGGTTATATAAACGCTAGTGAAGCGCCGCAAAAATGCGCCGCAGGCAAATTTTATGCATTTTTGAAAAATTAGATATTTGAGCTGCTAAAATATTTTTTTAGAAGAATGGGTTTTATCTAGCTAATATTTCTCTTGCATTCTCCATTTCCTTTGAAGAATTTCAAGGTCACCTATTTTCTAACAAAATCAAAAATCCGATAAAGAACTAATTTATACAAAGGAAAATTTTTGTAAAAACTAGAAAAAGCGTAATATAAAAAACGTCAAGAAAAATTTTTATGAGGCCATCGAATAGGCCATCCAATAGGCCATCCTATTGGATGCCTACAGCATTTGCAAAAGAGAAAATATCAAAATCAAAATGCAGTTCATTTGATTTTATAGAAAAAGGTGTGGGTATTTACAGTTTTACAAAATATTTCGTTGTTTTTTATTTCATTTCAAGACATTTGAAATGTTTTTGTTGATCTTACCTATTGATATTAGCGACACGAGGAGAAATTAATATTCTATACATATTGAGAGCATCTGAGCAGTCAATATGTATAGAATATATAATATAACACCATTATTCTTTATGACTCCTCAACAATACTATCTATTATGTATTACTAATATATTCTTAGTAATGAAAAATATGCACTTATTAGTAGGTAGGTAGGTAGTATATAAGGAGGTTTCACTAGAATATCTTTGTTTAGAATGTTTAGATCGCCGCGGCGGCGGCTTCCTACGTATATAAAACAACCGCCGCTGCTATATAAAACAACTGCCACTGCGGGTGCGTAGATACTTCATTACAAAAAACGATCCTTTGATGATATTATATGTTTTGCTGCCGCAATGCGCTGCACTACAGTCTCTCGGATAGATCGGATAGAGTATAGAGGGCGAAAGTGTGGAATTCCACTTTCTGTTCCCTGAAGATCCGCGCGATCTTGCGGTAGTCTTCTGGGCTCGTGGGCTCTATGCAGGTGCCTTCGGCTGTGAGCTTCGTTTTGGCGAGGTTCGCCCTGGCTATACTCAGCTTGCCGCTCATCGCTGTCCACATGTATTTCTGAGGATGATGGGGGGCACCTTGTCCTTCTTAGGTGCTCCGTTCTCTTGTTCCGCGGTTTCCTCGGGCTCCGTTTCTTGGTCCTCTCTGGTCTTGGCTGCCGCTTTGGGGGCCTCTCGGGCTACCTGCCTCTTCGATGGGGTCTCTTCTTCGTCCGATGTGTCGATCATCGGCCGGTACTTTTTCTTGGCCCTCTTTTTGGGCTGGCTGTGGCTTGGAGGCTGGCCCTGGGATTCCAAGTCCACGTCTTGGCATGGCTTTTCTGATGCCGCCTCTCTGGTCAGGGTCCTACTGAGCCTGGCGATTTCATGTCTGAAAGCCTGGCGATCTGAACAATCTAAAGATATTCTAGTGAAATACACCTCCTGCTGTGTACATGTATTTTTATTATCTGCTCAGTAGGGTGACACTGTGACAAAATTACTGTAACATAACAATCTAAAAATATTCTTGGGAAATTAACTAGTAGGTATTACTTGTGGCACCTTATGCCATGTACACGTATCTTTACTATCTGGTCAGTCGTCGACCATGTTACAAAAATAATTCTTTTAGAAAAAAAAATGAAAAAATGCAGAAAGAAGCTGTGTGATTTGAACTCAATATTTATAGCACACATAGCAAACGTTTTACCGCTAGGCTATAATTGCTCTAGCAAACCTACGATGAACTATAAATATATATAAATTGCAAAGATTTCACCGCTCATGCTCAGTAACCCCGATGAGCAGCGGCGGCTTCGTACGTATAGAAAATCACCGCCGCGGCGGTTGCGTAGACATAATTACAGGGTGACACTAATTACATTATATATATTTCACAATATGTATTTTCACAATATTTCACAAACGAGGTATTGAGTACACAAAAATAAGAGTAAAAAGAATGATATAGCTTTATAAATTGTAAAATCATCAGATACAAATAAATTTTACTCGAAGCAAAACATTTATGTGTCGTTAAAAATATATTAAATTACATAGGTCCCTGGTGGTATCCCTGAAGAACCCTGATATTTAGATAGTTTTTATTTGAAATTATTTACTGTAACATTTTCTGTCCTACCACCTAAGTAACAAGATATCCCAGACTATTCCAGACCCAGAAGATTACCATGTACTGCAAAATTCTTTAGTTTATCTACAAGGCTCCAGTGATGGACCTTGTCGAATGCCTCGGGGTATACAGTACATTAAAAAGCCCTTGTCCATATAATTAAAAATGTCTTAAACAAAAGCTGCAAGATTAGTTAGTACTGATCTCTTTTTTAAAAATCCGTTATGTACTGCAGATTACTAGTAGACGTCCATATTCATATTACTCAAACAATGTGAGCCACTGTTATCACTCATTTGTGATGCATAATGCATGGCAAATAATAATTAATAATATTTACAACGGAAAAAAATCATTTATAAAATCCAGATTACACATATTATACTTAGTGTAAGAAAGTACATTTACGTAACTTAAATATTATTTACGTCGATCTAGCATCTAGTTATACTAGTAAACAAAATACTTTATGACTTCATATGGTTGGTCGATAGATAACATGCCCATATATTCTGATTCCGTTTCCTGAGAAGTGAGAAGAAAGTTGTTTCTTGGGTGAAAATTCGATGTCTACTTCATTATACACATTCAAACAAGTAAGGCATGTGATAAATAAACGAAGGAAGTTTTGACTAATAGACATTTTTGTGAAAATGATAAAAGAATGTTAACAAACATATTTAAAATGATTCTTAATTACATAACTGCTTTTTAATAATTAGTCTTTAAAATTACAAATTATTTGAATCGCTACTTCGATATTGTTTTAATTCTATATTTCACATTCACAGAAATGCATAAGATGTAAAAGACCGCAGTTTCATGGGAAAAATTCGTTGAAACCATCTATCTCCCGTTTTATCATTATGTCAAATAGCAAAAGAAAATATATGAATATATAAATATAAATATATTAATATAATAATGTTATATTATTAACCAGCTATTCCCCGCGACTTCGTGCGCGCGAATTTAACGCACGTTGGCAGCTTAGTCCGCGCAACAGGCAGCCTATGTAATATTCTGTCGTGGGAAGAGGAAGCGGTTGGACGCGCCTTTCGGTGCGGCGTGAGCGTGGGACGCGCGCGGTACTGGACACTGGATAAATTGGTTATTTTGTAAATACCGTATATACTTTCATATGCATTTAGTATACATAATTTACTAGCTATATATATATATATATATATATATATATATATATATATATATATATATATATATATATATATATATATATATATATATATATATATATATATATATATATATATATATATATATATATATATATATATATATATATATATATATATATATATATATATATATATTTATTTATTTATATATATATATATATATATATATATATATATATATATATATATATATATATATATATATTTATTTATTTATTTATATATATATATATATATATATATATATATATATATATTTATTTATTTATTTATATATATATATATATATATATATATATATATATATATATATATATATATATATATATATATATATATATTTATATATATATATATATATATATATATATATATATATATATATATATATATATATATATACATATATATATATATATATATATATATATATATATATATATATATATATATATATATATATATATATATATATATATATTGTACTTCATTTTTTTACAATTTGTGGTATAGATCGGCAGATGGGAAGGGTTGAATGTCAGGCTAGTACGGTTGATAACGGGCTAGCGCCCGCTTTTCTTTGATGTCGTAAGGTATACTTTCACTCGTCCAAAAGGCATGCTATGTGAAATCGGAGAAAATAAATTATCATATGCCGGTCTATTGCAGCTTCCGTTTTAGTACCTAGCATCCATTTTTAAACATATTAAAACATAATACGTATCATATATAAATGATTATACTAGAGTACCAAGATTATACTTGCTTGGACGAATTTTTTCATATTTTATAAAATATAAAGAAAATATCTGTGATAATTGGAAGTCATTTATTTTTATGTATTATATAACAGATCACTCTTCAATAGTTTTATCCTTAAAAATTTAAAATCTTACAAAATGTACCCACAAATAAAATTTGTATTGATTATATTAAATTAAGGTATAATTTAGTAATGGAAAATTGGGATTTTGGGTTTATGATTTATTGAAACATTACGATCTCATATAAGAAATAGTACAAAAACTATATGCAGAAAAGAAAAAGAAAAAAATATCTAAGAAGAAATGGATTACAAGTCAAATTTTATTCTTAATTAATGAAAAAATTAGTCTTTATAAAATGTGTGTGAGGAATCCAAATAATTTAAACATAAAAGAACAGTATCGATATAAGATTAAATAAAGAATTTAAAAAATAGGAAATTATTATGATCGATTAATTCATAAACATCAAAATAGCTCCGAGACCCTCTGAAACTCTGAAATGAAATATGTCGGAAACGAAAACCTAAAACAGAAAAAATGTATTGAAACGTTAAATGGAGAAATTATTGCAGATATTAATCAAATCATAAATGTTTTTAATGAATACTATTGTGGTCTCGGAGAAAAACTGGCATGTAAAATTCCGGATTTAAAAATTCCTGTACCTAAATGATAAAAAAATGGATCAACTCCATTTGTTTGTATGAGACTAAATTGAAATTTAAAAAATCACCTGGTCAAGATAAGACGCGGTGTGAAACCTTAAAAGAAATTGCAGCTGAGATTGCTTCGCCTTTCTTGTAAACAAATGTTTCAATGCAGGAATATTCCCAGACGTTTTAAAAGTCGCAGTAGCCTTTATACAAAAGTGGTGATACATCTAAATTAGAAAACTATAGATCTCTCCCTGATTTCATACGTGGCTAAGATTTTTGAACATCTTCTAAAATAAGTTATCATCTCCCGGTCTATTGCAGCTTCCATTATGGTATCTAGCATCCATTTTTAAATATATTACAACGAAATAATAAAATATATGGCTACTAAAAAAGTAATGACAAAATTAAAACCATACCTTTTTCTATAAAATCAAATGAAACTGCATTTTGATTTTGATATTTCCTCTTTTGCAAATGCTGTAGGCATCCAATAGGGTGGCCTATGGTTCCAGTTTATAATCGTGCCTATAGCTATGGTTAGTCGATAGAATAACATGTATATTCATATATTCTGATTCCATTTGCTGAGAAGAAAGTTGTTTCCTAGGTGAAAACCCGGCCTATGGTCCCAGTTTATGATCGTGCTTATAGCTATGGTTAGTCGATAGAATAACATGTATATTCATATATTCTGATTCCATTTGCTGAGAAGAAAGTTGTTTCCTGGGTGAAAACCCGGCCTATGGTCCCAGTTTATGATCGTGCTTATAGCTATGGTTAGTCGATAGAATAACATGTATATTCATATATTCTGATTCCATTTGCTGAGAACAAAGATGTTTCTTGGGTGAAAACCCGGTGTCTTTAAATGTGTCTTATACACGTTCAAAAGAGGAATCTGGTAGATAGTCTGATAAATAAATGAAGTAAATTTCGACCTATAGACATTTTTGGGAAAATAGTAATAACATTCTCAACAAATTGGCAAATCAATGAAAAATCCGCTTGGCCATTTATTTTTATAATTATTTGTATTTTTGTCTTTTTATTTGCATACGTAGCGGGAGTATTTTGAACATGAAGCATAAAATGTGTTTTAAGTAGGTATTGATCTTATAATTAAAAACTCGGAAGACAAGCGCTACGAATATTATATTATTATTGTGGATATATATCCTAAAGTTAGACAACCCGACTTACTGATGCACATTATTCAATGTCTACCTATAAATTAGGTAGGTATACAATTAATGAACGTTATTATGTATTTATTAGACATATTTCATATTTAGTAAAACACCATCTTACAAACATACAGAGCAATAATAAGTATGTGATAAAAATATAAATATATAAATAATAATGAAGAAAAGGAATAATATTTTAATAGGTTACTTATACCACTGAAATCTATGTAACTGGAACGGCAACACATATGTCATTAACTTTAAAGGCCTTGCGAGAAAGAGATATAAAAAATTGTCTTTCATTCTTATCATGATTGTCTGATCATTCTTATCTATCTCATGAGTTCTCATGGTGGTCTATTTTATTTGTATATCAATGTTTGCTTCATATATACAGGGTGCCCATGTAAAAGGTATCATATTTTAACAGTTTATAACTCGAGAACGAAAAGAGCTATCGACATCCTCACTGCACGTCTTAAAGTTCCTTTATATTTTTCCTACCATTACATTGTTGCCATTTCTTAAATGTTGTTAGAAATTATCGAGAAATAATGGCCCATTTCACTCCAAAATTATGAGATTTTTAATTTAACAACACCTATCTGCTACGTCCATCTTACCATTTGGGCTTCCAGCTTTTGTTAACATTTTCCCGATGTATTCATTTTTTCACAAATTGTCGGAAATTTTTTATATTTAATCTGAACTTTACAAAAAACCTACATCTTTCAGATCAAGCACACAAAGGAAGTTCCTTGAAATATATATTTGAAATATATATTTCTTTATCTGACAAGGGACAATATAACTACTAATGTTAAAGGTAATCAGAGAATTTAAATATTCTCATAAATCAGTTGTTTCTACAATGCACATAGTGAAACGAAGTAAAATATTGCTAAATGCATTCTGGAGCATTGCAGGAGAAATAGTATTAAATGCGTTAGTTATATTTTCTCTTAATATATTTAAATTGGCGGGATTTGGACTGTGACACATATGCTTAATATACTTTCATATAAAAAAACGGGTATAGTTAAATCAGGAGAGTGAAATGCCAATTCGATGGGCCTATCG
>CAXKVY010002253.1:0-15440 GCA_964058915.1 Tetropium fuscum
GCACTGAATATAAATTTCAAGTAACTCTTTTCCCTCTTCCAATGAATATACCATTTTCAAAATAACTTGCTTCTTTACGTACACTACGTATTTTTTACGCTAATATCTAAGAGAGTGAACTACTATCTCACAAAAACTGGATGACATCTGTCAACAAATAAACAATGCAAATATGCATTGTTTCCAGAGGTATCTTGATGTTCCTATTTTATAATTGACACCCGTAATGTGATAAGTTTTCAGTAATATCTCACGAACAGGTGGAGTGATTATATAACAATTACACATTTTTGGATTCAGAAAATTAAGGACATTATTTTGGTCTAAAAATATACGGGGTGTTCCATTTAAAAAAATCGTGTTTTATTTTCCACCCTGTATATCTTACGAGATTTTTAATATCCGTGCTCAGATTATAAAAATTCATCAAAAACCGCGTCCACTCCTTTTTTGAATGAGTTAAATCGGCAAAGGATAAGTGAGATAAGGGGGGTGTCAATCTTAAGAGACTTACCCTGTACAATTCTAAGCTATTTAATAAAATTTACACTTTAATGACTCCAAAAACTTATGATTCCATGTTACATTGATGTACAAAAAAATTACAAATCCATAAAACATAGAGGTTGCAAAAAACATGCGAAAATAGTTGTTCTAAATATTAACGAAAGATTTAAAAATGTGACTGCTGCAATTTTTTTCAGTAAAAAAGTTGATTTATTAAATTCTAATTACATTTCTGTCATAGAAGATCTCATAATATATAAATAAAACTTATCCATTAGTTTTTGTCTCTTTGATGGCATTTCTTCATCTTTAGATTCGACAAACCTTCCCTTGTGCATTTTAAACCATGTTCGGCAGCCACATTTTAAACTGTTACATCCAGTTTAGTATAGTATAAAGAGACAGAAAAATCGCATTTACTAAAAAAAAATACTTAATGGCTGAAATTTTGAGGAATTGTTCGGGGGCATGTCCTGAGCCTAAAACTGAGTTTTCGTATTCGAGGGCGCGGGGGAAGATACTATCCCGTGTCTATGTAGGGTTGACTTGGTTTTAATTTTTTATCTTCGTTGCTATTGCCCGTACCGCCAAGTCCAAGAGATCAAATTTGTGGAAAATGAAATTATCTATCTAATGATACCAAAATCGAGGTCATACGTCGATTAGGTCAATCACAATGGCCGGTCAAAGATCAAAAGTGAATTGACCGCCAAGTTTGCTAAAAATTAATTTCTTGCACCCGCAAAACTGGTTCTGGAAAGGCCTGTGGGCGTCGAAAAGCTGGGTTGAAATGTTCTCCGATTTGTGGGACTTGTAGCGGTACCGCGTGCAACAACGTCGCACAATATTCAACCCTGTAAGAACATGACGATTTTCAAAACGACGTCAGAAACTCACCATCAGAAGAAGATGAAGGTGATCAAACAGAAGACGCTCGTGGTGACACATTCGGAACCGATGATGAACACGAAGGAGGCGAAAAAAGTCCATCCAAAAGGGCGAAATTCACATGAAAGTTGGAAGCAGGAAAACTTCAAGGTAAAATTAATAATCGAAACACGAAATAATCAAAAATCACACGGCAATACACACACATGCATGACAGAGCGTTAAATACGCAATAGTTGGGGTTTTATAGGGTTTTAGTGAGTAGAAGTCTCACACTATTAGGCAAGGACAGACCTTCTCGTTTGTCCATGATGGATTCCCGTTTTCCCTTGAACAAAAAAAAACAAGTACGACTTAAAAACTACATTATTTATTTTACTTAAAAATGTAAGGATAATTCTTCAACTTGGTCGTTGGATTGACGGCAAACTATTTATCGTAGATGAGCATTTGAGCACTCATTTTGTAGGTAATTTCAAGTACTTCAAAATGGTATACAAGCAATATGCGAAAAAACCTACCGGTTTACCGTGAGACCGGTAGGGTTTTTTCCCGAAAAACCAAAAACTTTGACCGGCCATTGTGATTGACCTAATCGACGTATGACCTCGATTTTGGTATCTATGTGGGAAATGAAATTATCTATCTAATTATAATTTCATTTCCCACAAATTTGATCTCTTGAAGTTAGCGGTATGGGCAATAGCAACGAAGATAAATTAAAAGCAACTCAACCCTACATAGACAGGGGATAGCAAATAGTTTAGAGCAATATTTGTTCTCAAAATATTGTAAATATCTTATTAAATATTAACTTTATTAACTTATTTGGTTGTTAATTATAGTAGTATATTTCGATTTGAAATTTTTTTGTTTATCAAAGTAACATGGAATCTTACGTTTTTCGAGTAATTAAAGTGTAAATTTTAATAAATAGCTTAAAAATGTACATAATGATTAAAAAAAAATTTTGATTCGGTTTTTTTCGTTTCTTTGAATTTTCTGAGAAAATTCACCATAGTAATGTATTTTTTTTAGACCATCAGAAAGTAGAGATTTCTACGAACAAAAAGCCCACCGACTTTTTTTAATAAAGCAGATATTTTGACGGGAGAATTTTCGATTGAAAATTAGGGCGCTTTTTCGATATTAAGTCAAAATAAGGTGAAAAAATAAATATTTTAAATAAAAAAAAATTACAGTGTGTTTGGGACATAAAAAGGTAAGTTTTCACCAAATTTCTTAACATATTTTTTTTTGTAAAAGAAAAATAAAAAACCAAAAATTTGGTTATTTGAATTTTTCACATAAATTTTGAGGTTATGTGAAAAAAGTGTAAATACAAAAGTTGTAGATCTTTTTATTACCTACAACTTTGCCATTTAACTTTTTTCCATAGGACTTGTAGTTTTGCCGGAAATCGATATAAACCGTTTTTTACCCTTAAAAACCTCCCACTTTCCAAAACCCTTTCCACTTCCCGACCTCAGATCGCCCGTAACTTATTTTTCCTTTCATTATTGATATATTCTCTTCATTTTTCAATGGGTTTCATCCTACTATTATTTTTTTTCACTTTTTACCATTTTCAAAGGCCCTGGTCTATACCCCTTTGCAATAGTACATAATCTAAAATTTGTTTTGACTTTACTTCCATTATGGAATATGTTATGTATTTTGCTGAAAAACCCGATGAATTGTATTGCCCGTCTCCAGAAATCCAAAGATCGAAGAGGATCTGTGGATTTTGCCGCATTATAATTTTCAGTTTTGTTTCACCCAAAAATGGTCAATTACTGAAAAGCATTTGTTCATAAAAATGGCTCTTAGATAATGAAAACTGAAAATAGGATTTTTTTCCGAAATTGCTGATAAATTTTCCACTGGTTATGTGTAAATCGTTCGTCAAAAAAAGCTCCTTTCAAATCTGTTTATAAATATTGTTATACTCTGGTGCCGAAATAGTGTGATTCATCACCAGCATATGGACGGCTCAGGGAGATGAGGGGTGAAGGGAGCAAAATTCCATAGGCGCATCATTTTGGAGGGGGCAGAATAAAAAAAATTAAATAAAATATCCAAGTTATTAACATTGTTTTTAAGTGTACTTGTGATGGTTTCTTTTATTATCTTAAGAAAAATACTGTTATTAGATGGTTCTAAAAATGTGTGATATGTATACTCTATAAGTTTAAAGATTCCAGAATACTGTTCCAATATTCCTTCGTATACATTTTTGATCATTTTCAGCTCTCCTCCTGTCAAATTCGGTCGGTTAAGAATTATTGGCTTTAGAACGAATTTTTAGGTTTTAGAATTGTTGGTTTTGGAACCAATAGAATTATTTTAGAATTTGGTCGATTGGAATTATTGGTTTTAGAACCACTACTACTCGCATTCGTCGCTTCCATCGCATAAAAACACTAAACAGTCCCGTGTAACACAATATACGTATACACAATATTATAATTATAATTAATATTAACACAACACAATATTATAATTAATTTATATCTTGATTTAACCGTGCATCACACATAAAGAAATGCCACTGTCGCGCCTAAACATGCATGAAATAGCGCATGCATCAATATATCCATGGAAATCCCACGTCTCCCTCTGACCAATGAAATTTAATTAAATTTAGAACCGCCTAAAACTCACCAATGAGAGCGGTAGACCCGGTTACTAATGAGTTCTGCTCACCATTTCTATGGAGTGTAGACAAATTTGCACGCTAAGAAATTCTGTGATCCATTGCAAATAGGCAGACCGTTCAATTGTGATGGTGGTGTGATATTATGTATGAATCACCACACTATTTCAGAACCAGGGTATATGAACAAGTAAGTTAGTACTAAAAGCATATATGTTCATAAAAATGCTGCTTAAACAATAAAAGCCAAAAATAAGATGGGACAACTTTTATTGCCCGCTTTAAAACGCTGTTGAATGTACTCCAGGGGTAGATAAATAAAATTTGTATTTGGTAAATTTATTTGCAGCATAGGAAATTAGTGATTGATGAATACGATTTGCGACGAAAAACTGTCAAAACATGCCTCTGCAAAAATGCTGTTCTTGTAGATATAAAAGTGAATTTTCTTTTGAAGCCTCTTTAATTCGTCAATTTAATAATTGAGCAGCAATAATTCAGTAGTTTGTATATATATATATATATATATATATATATATATATATATATATATATATATATATATATATATATATATGTATATTTATATATATATATATATATATATATATATATATATATATATATATATATATATATATATATATATAGATATAGATATAGATATATATATATATATATATATATATATATATATATATATATATATATATATATATATATATATATATATATATATATATATATATATATATATATATATATATATATATATATATATATATATATATATATATATATATATATATATATATATATATATATATATATATATATATATATATATATATATATATATATATATATATATATATATATATATATATATATATATATATATATATATATATATATTGTTTAAAGGTATGTTAGTCAGCCCGGTATATGTTCGGGTCGTTCGTTCACTCGGCACTTGTAATACATATAGACATGTATATATTGAAGAAATACAATATATGAACAATTTTTACCCCAAGCAAACATTGAGGGGTAAGAATATGACGAAAATAAAAATTATTTATATAATTAGGTTATAAGTCAGCCCGTTGACTTGGTTAGCCCATCTTTATATGTATACATATGCTATTTGTCTATTGGTCAGCCCAGCGGTGTTGCCATTACGTGGCTAGATGATTTTAACTCCTTCTCGGGTTCGGGCTCTTTTTATTTATTTACGCAGGAGACCTTTCTTTAGAGCATGTTTATATGTGTTGTTCAGTATCATTTATTATGAATATCATTTTATTTATTGGTTATATTAGAAGTAAAATTAGCTCAACTCGAAATTCTATGAGCCCACAATTTTCTAAACAATAGGAATGAAATGTACAAATTTTAAACGTTTGCGTATTAGTAAATACGTTAATATCGGCATACACTGTTTTAATTTTAAAAACGCCATATATTTGAGAATTCGCCGGGACACGTTGATTTTTATTTTAGGGGGAACATTTTTGAGAGTCCAGGGGCCTTGCCTCCTAACCCTTGGTAACCCCCCTCCTAACCCCTGGTAACCCAAATTTTCATATTTTAAGAAAATACATTTTGGAAAACATTTTTGGAAATCAGTTGAGATTTTACAAAATTATTTAAATGGCACAATAAAACTTACCACCCCCTGTAATTGAAAAACCGGAAAATATTTTAAAATTCATGAGGTTTCGTTATCACAGTCATGAGGTTTTGTTATGTTCATGGCCCTCAAGCCCTAGTAACCTCAATTTTAAAAATTATAAATGGAACTACCCCACGTGTTCACATCAATTCAAAGCTCTTTTCATGGCGAATAGAACAGGTTTCGGTCAAGTTACCCCCCCCCCCCAACTGCAGTAACCAAACCGAAATGTGCGTCATAATTTTGCACACCCTACCCCGAATTTTGCACACCTTGCCCTAGGAACTGGACAGGGACAGGGAACTGGACAACGAAAACGTAAAAGGGGCCAAATTGACGGTTGCCCCCCTTGTACGCGAATCTAAATACTTTTACAGGTTATACACGTTCAGTAGTAACAGCCTCTTGAAAAGTTACCTTGAGTTCTTCCCATGCCCTAGGTAAAAACCATTTTGTAGCCTTTATAATCATTAAATTTTGTATAATTTTGCACACCCATTTCCAAATTTTGCAGACACTCAGATAAGCCCCCAAAGCCTTGAAAAATTACTTTCAGCCCTTGGTACCCTCCTCCGCCCATGGTAAAAAACATTTTCTAGCCCTTATAATCATTAAATTTTGCACAATTTTGCACATCTATTTCCAAATTTTGCACATCTATTTCCAAATTTTGCACATCCTCAGCTCAGCTTCCACAACCCCTTGAAAAATTACCTTCAGCCCCTCCCTCGCCCTAAGAAAAAAACATTTTCTAACTACTGTTATATTTTGTACAATTTTGCACGCCTATTTCCAATTTGTGCAAAATCTCAGATTAGTCTCTACAGCCCTCGAAAAATTACTATCAGGCCCACCCTAGGTAAATAACCATTCTCTGGCAATTATAATTATTCAATTTTGCACACCCATTTCAAAATTTTGCATAGCCTCAGATTAGCTTCCACAGCCTCAGATTAGCTTCCACATCCTCATGAAAATACCTTCAGCCATTCCCACGCTCTAGGTAAAAACCATTTTCTACCCTTTATAATCTTTAAATTTCGCACAATTTTGCATACCCATTTCAAAATTTTTCAGTCTCTGGTTAGCCCCTACAGCCTCTTGAAAAATTACCTTCAGCCCCTCCCTCACCCTAGGTAAAAACCATTTTCTAGCAATTATAATCCTTAAATTTTGCACACTAATTTCAACATTTTGCACAGCCTCAGATTAGTTTCCACAACCTCATGAAAATACCTTCAGCCCCTCCCACGCTCTAGGTAAAAACCATTTTCTACCCATTATAATCTTTAAATTTTGCACAATTTTCATTACCCATTTCCAAATTTTGCACAGTCTCAGATTAACCCCGCACAGCCTATTGATAAATTACAACGATTAAAATTACGAAAACAACGAGCCACATTCCTAACTTTTGTTTATAAACATATTGTTCGAATACGTAAACTAATTTACTAAGATTAAAAATGCAAAATTATATTGCAGTTGTAAAAATCCTATAATTAATCCAATTTATCATAAAATTAAAATATATTTATAAAGGGAGTTTTGTAATATAAATAAAAATTATCCCTCATTATGATTGTTTTTTGAGAACAGCTCTACGATAGTTTTGAAACGAAGCTGAGCAGTAGAGTGTGGCTTCAGTGTATCAAAAAACTTACTTATAATTGCTAGAAAATACCTAGGGCGGGGGAGGGGCTGAAGGTAATTTTTCAAGAGTCTGTGGCTAATCTGTGCAAAATTTGGAAAAGGGTGTGCAAAATCGAGCAAAATTTAAAGATTACAATGGTTAGAAAATTGTTTTTACCTAGGTCTTGGGAAGGGCTGAAGGTAATTCTTCACGAGGCTGTGGGGGCTAAACTGAGGCTGTTAATTTGACCCCCTCCCATAAGTTTTCCCTTTTCAGTTACCTAGAGGGCAAGGTGTGCAAAATTCGGAATAGGGTGTGCAAAATACGTGCAAAATTATGACGTATATTTCGGTTTGGTTTCAGCAATTTGAATAATTTTATAAAATCTCATGCAATTACCAAAAATGATGTACTGCTGTATTCTCCGTGGAAAGGGCTTTCAAATGATGTGTAACACGTGGGGTAGTTCCATGTAAGATTTTAACATTGGGGACTGCCAAAAATGTTCCCCCCTAAAATAAAGATCGACATGTCTCGGCGAATTCTTAAATATTTTCCGGTTTTTCAATTACAGAGAGTGGTAAGTTTTAAAATGAACATAGTGTATATTATATATATTATAAATACCGCTTCCGCTTTCACCAAAACTGTCGCCATTTAAAAATTTTTTAAATCAAACATTTATTCCGATTCTGCATGAAATTTGCTACACAATCAAAATTTTTCACATTTTCCTCAAATATAGATATTCTACATCTACACGTTTTTTTATTCATTCAGTAGCTTTAATTTTTACATCCGTTAACATGGGTATAATTTGTGCTAATTTTTTAGGAAGCGTCTCTAGAAAAACGCAATTTGATTTGTACACATATTCTAAAATATGTTTAATAAATATATATTTTTTAATGCCTTTAAAAAAAATAGCTCAGATTTTTTTATCTATTGATTTGAACATACTTAAAATAATTATTAACTTGCCACTAAAAGTGTTTGAAATGGCAGAATATAATTTAAAGCTCACTATATAACTGGAAATTAAATATGACGAAAATAAAATTAAAAAAATCTATCCTGATAACAACTGACTCCATATCACAATAAGTTTCTGCAATAAACACCGGTTTGGTGTCGTCACAATCCTCTGTTAGCTTTATTCTTAATATTTCATACGCATTACCACCGTTGTCAAGTTTCGGGCTAACAAATGTACCATCCACTAGAAATATCTGTATAAAATTGGGCTGACCAATAACATTTTGTCGTAAATATGTATATCCGTCAACAGCGCTATCTGGAATACGGAATTCGTAATTGAATACGCTATATGCTATATGTAAATTGGCCATTGGTCGTCCCTCCCCAAAACATGTCAAAAGTAATATTACAATCCCTCCTATCGATTAAAGCATGTATACAGTGCGATTTCTTGGTGAGCCCAAAGTCGGGACGACCAGTGACAGATTGGGCTGACGAAAGATCGCTTCATATATTGTATGGGCTTACCAATGACCATAAACACATCTATATATATATATATATATATATATATATATATATATATATATATATATATATATATATATATATATATATATATATATATATATATATATATATATATATATATATATATATATATATATATATATATATATATATATATATATATATATATATATATATATATATATATATATATATATATATATATATATATATATATATATATATATATATATATATATATATATATATATATATATATATATATATATATATATATATATATATATATATATATATATATATATATATATATATATATATATATATATATATATATATATATATATATATATATATATATATATATATATATATATATATATATATATATATATATATATATATATATATATATATATATATATATATATATATATATATATATATATATATATATATATATATATATATATATATTTTGTGAAAAGTAATCTTGGGTTTGTAGCATTTCATTACATAGAAATAAGCAAATAGACGAATAAGAAAGAAAACACACTTACCAGTGCTATGTCTGGACACGGAATGTCTGCATACGGAAATGAATCACTATACATACGAAAACGAACCACTTAGAAGTTGTACAAGTTCTTTCACCTTTCTTGAGGATCTTCAGAGTAGTATACGATTTATTTCATTGATCATTATTGAGATATATATTGAGATATATATATATATATATATATATATATATATATATATATATATATATATATATATATATATATATATATATATAGATATATATTGAGATTGAACAGGTCGCTGGTCCTGACTAGCTAGCGGAGAGATATGGTCGTGAATTAGGAGGCCGTTGCGATACAAGCTAAGTTAAGATAAAGATAAGTTCAGTTTGTGGAAAAATACTATTCTTACCTACGCCGGCTCTTGCTGCAAAAACGCTAAGGCAGGCTGCTTATGGTCACTAAAATATTAAATAATAATCCCACGGCTAAGCGGATTAAGGACAAATAAAAACCAAGATTTTTGTTTAAATTACAGGGAAAACAAAACGACAATCCGTCTTAAGTTTACAACGCGAAATAATCTAAACCCTTTAAATGAATTATCATAGGTATTATTGCAGGTTCATTTATGAAATGCAAGGCAAAACCCGAAATTAATAGCAATTGAAACGAAGGCGAAATAAACGAAATAGCTGCTAGAGCAAGAACACAAATGCGATAAAATTACTTAACTAAGTATCAAGTTTTTAACGTTAAGTCACAGAGGAGAAAATTAGAAAAAATCTTGTATGAAACACGTTGGGAAACACTATTTTGTGTAACTCGCATCCTTTTGCAGGACTCGCTAGCGCTCGTTCCGCAGAAATCTGCTCGTTACACAAAATTGTACTTTTCCCAACTGGTTACATAAATAGCTATTCTATTTCACTTTCACTCTCCTTATTTCAGGCAATATCTTATTTTAACAATTAAATAATAATACATTATATATGTTTACGTTTTTTTTAAAGATTATATTCATAGAATAATTATATACAGCTATTAAATTAGAATATGTTTCAATATTCCTGGTGTATTATACACAATAATATCAATTTAGGAGGTTGTTTATGCTATCAGTATGGATATGTATGGATTTCGTAAACAAGTGGCATATAAAGAATTTAACAAAATTTTATTTAAAACTGACAGTACTAAAATACTAACACTAATACACTAAATTTTACTAATATTATTCATTGTCTCTCAAAAACTAAATACTCAGTATCACTTCTCTTGCTCCTCACGTGTCACTTTGTTTCTTCTAATTATATATATCGAAAAATAAATTTCAACTTTATTTTAAGATTACCGCAGGAAATTTTTCAAACTGCAAAATTACTTTTAAAGATGGAAAGGGGAGTCGGCAGCAAAAACCAGGGCAAAACCCTTGATGAAATCGACGTAGAATTGGAATCGTGGGATCGACAATCTTTCAAGGGAAATATAAACGGTAACAATTATTACCACCAATTTAAAAAAATAAAAGGCAAAATCTCTCAAGTAGTAATTGCCTAAATGAACTATGTTGGATATTTGTTCCATTTATCTACCTTTACGTACTACTTTACGTAATACCTTTACGTACTGAAAGGGATATTACTTTACGTAATGTCCCTTTCTAATAATAATAATAATAATAATAACAGCAGTTATAGCAACAGTAACATTAATAACACTGAACCGTTTTTTCCAGTTTTTCTCATTTTTGATTAGTCATTATTAGAATCCGAGGCAGATGAGTCAGATGAACCAAATCAACCAGTTTGATGCAACTGGTACACCAACAATTAATTGTACGTAGTCAACCAGATGATCCAAATATTTTTGTCTGTGTTAATAATATTGTACAAGTTCCCGAAAACAAAGATCAGAAGTCTAGTAATATAGTAAAGTAAAAAGGTAAAGAAGAATAATTTTATTTTGGTGTGTATGTGATTATTAAAAATGCATTCAACTCCATACAAATAATTGTTGAAATTATTGTAAAATAATTGTGCACGAAGTTCATTACATGATATACATGAAGTTCTTAAACATGATTTATTCTTATACACGTAGACGCATCGAACTTTATGTATAATGATTTGACAGCAATTTCAAAATTTATTTTTATGGAGTTACATACATTTTTAACCATCACGCGCATACGCCAAAATAAAATATTCTTCTCCTATTATCTTACATGATAATGAATTTAATCTTAAAATGATAATTAAAAAATCTCATGTTCTATTAATTACAGAACCATTAAGCAAAAAAAGGGAAAAGACTAAGATAGAAGCCAAAAAAAGAAATTGCCGTGGATCGTGGAAACAAGAGAAGATGTTGAAAATTTTCAAAACTCACATTAAATACAAAATTGCCCCCAAAGAAGCAGAATGCTTGAAGATGCGAGATCATTTAGATTTATTTAGAGAAAAGAACTGGGTACAAATTAAAACATTCGTATATAACACTTATAAGAATTTGTAACAATGCCATTTTTTTATCTTAATATATAGAGTAGAACATTTTCCTGAAACGAGGAAATTCAATAAAAACTAGAATATATTTTTTATTTCTTATTTTATCAAACTGTATCATATAACTCAAATAGCCATTTAGTCAAGACAAATTAGGAACAAAACTCATTATTTTCTATTTGTTTAAATTTAGTTGTATGAAAACCAAATAATTTTACTATTATTTTTACTTTGCCATACACTTTCCTAGAATTTTCGGCTCAGCAATTTCACATATAACGAGGGGTGGGGGCATACATTTTTGGAGAGTTTTCAGCTTTTCTCAATGCCCAGTGGTGCAAATATAGCAAAACTATATATTTTCAGTTCCAGTGCGATACCAGCTTTGTGTTTATGTCACATATAAAAAAAATGGAATTTCCACAATTTTCCTTACAAAATATTTTTGCAAGAAAACCGAAATAGTTTTTCTGTAAACTTTATATTGCAGTACATAGCCATACATTTTTCCAGATTTTTTGGCTCGGCAATATCAGAAATGAACGAGAGGATGTACATGTTCGGCTTTTGCTAAAATCCTTATGATGCAAACAACTATATTTTAGAACCAACATGTCACTAGCTTTTAGTCGACATTCATATCACACTTATCACACATCGTGTCACCAATCATATCACAAAAAAAATTATTTTCACCGATTCCCAAAGTATTTTTGTTTTTCCACTTTTACAAAATTTGACTTTAGCACTTTTGAGTTAGCAAGATCTATTTCTAGTTCAAATTTGATGGAAAGACACTGATCCTACCAGGTTTCTGTTTTTTGCCTTTTGCGACACGGAATTCTATTTTTAAATTATTGTTTGCTCGTATGCAATTGCAGACACATTCTTTAGGTATTGCCAAGCAAGACATTCACAATATGATAACATTTACCTACACAATATTTAGATTGATGTTCTTTCTTCATTTATTATTTTATTACCATGTTCAGAAAAGAAGATTCAATATATTTATTGAATAGGTAACTTTGAGGAAGAAGAAGAGACACAGTTTTTTGCTTCATGCTTTATAATGAAGGGCGACATGAAAGTTAAAACTGCATATTTTCCAAAAAAATATTTAGAGCATTTTTTGTAGCTGCTACTTTTCAATATATTTTCACGTTGTGCTGAAATGTTTGATACTTTTTATTTTATTGTATTAGTATGTTGGTTTTGAGTTCAGACATAAACCTACACATTCTATGATAATAAGATATATTTGAAATATACAAATAAAGAATGTTTCTTCTGCCTTATGTTGGTAAGAAGTTTTTCCATTTTACGCTTTACTAGTTCATGAAATAGGTATTATCAGATGTGGAATTTCGAAGAATAATTTAGGATAGTCTTATACTGTGACAATTTTCTACTAATATATGGAACGCAATAATTCATCCCATACATTGACTGAAAATATTAGATTTACTGCCAAGCAGACTAACATAATATATTTAAAATGAATAAACCGTTTATGTCTGTGTTACGGATTTGTGATGCGACGTTGCCAAATGTACAGGTTCTCGTCTTGTCGATAAATTGTTATATACAAGATATGCACTGCAGCGCCCTCCTCAGTGCGTATGGTTTAAATACTTGTGTATAAAAATTGATAAAAACGATGAAAATGAGATCCGGGCTAAAATTTAGGTACAGATCACCCACACCTAGATTAATTGAAAAAAAATTATATACACATAGAAACAAGTCGAGATCCGATTCGGATCTCGACTTGTAAAATCGGATCTCCACTTGTATAATAAATATCACGAAATGATCTCGACTTGTACAGAAAATATATCTATATATATATATATATATATATATATATATATATATATATATATATATATATATATATATATATATATATATATATAATATATATATATATATATATATATATATATATATATATATATATATATATATATATATATATATATATATATATATATATATATATATATATGTATATATATATATATATATATATATATATATATATATATATATATATATATATATATATATATATATATATATATATATATATATATATATATATATATATATATATATATATATATATATATATATATATATATATATATATATATATATATATATATATTTAACGCACAACCAAAAAGTTAACTCAAATTTGACGTTATGTATTTTCGACAATTTTTGTTCGTTTTGGTCGATTTTTTTTTCAAATTGTAGGTTTTTCTCTTAGGAATATCACTGTCTTAGTTGTTTTGGTAAAACGAATGATTTTGATATTATACCAGGTGCTATAAAAATGTTATGTTTTTTTCTGAAATTCAAAACGTCCTGTGGGCTATACAAGCTATTGCAAGTTATTGCAATTATAGCCAATTTAAAGCCTCATGTTTTTTCTACATTTTCTTTTTTATTCATTTGTTTATCTCTGTTACTTCATAAAATATCCAATTTTTGAGTCGACGTGATTTTTATTAAATTTATTAACTTTCTTTTTTGTCAAGTGCTCATTATTTATTACTCATTATACTGGTTCAATGCCTCATTTTGCGTTCTGTTTTCCTTGATATCTTATAATTTATTGAGAGATGCAAGGTGTTTCAGAAGAGAAAAAGGTCTTAAAAGGACAAAAACTCAAAAAACATACCTAGAAAAATGGATTGCTTTAATCAATAAAACAACGAATAACAGGAAACAAAACAAAAGTAAATAAAGAATTAGTATCTGGTGCTTCCACCCCTTCCACGAATGACCTCCCGACATCTTTGGTTCATACTTAAAACCAAAGTTCTGATTAGGTTCTGATCTAGGCCATTCCATAATTCGACTAGGCGTCCTTCCAATTCTTGTAAATTTTGGGGTTGTCGTCCCTCACTTCGTAACCGCCGACCAATAAAATCCCAAACATGTTCAATGGGGTTAAGGTCGGGGCTACGGGCTGGCCAGTCTATGTGATCAATTCCTACTTCTTCAAGATAATTTCTCACGATAAGACTCGTGTGGGGACGCGCATTGTCTTGCATAAGTAAAAAATTGGGTCCTATATAGGGGGCATAAGGCAAAACATGTGCTTCAAGAATGTCTGTGATGTATCTGTCAGAATTGAGATTTCCATTCACAGTTACCAAGTCTGTTCGCCCAGTCAAAGATATTCCGCCCCACACCATGACGGATCCACCTCCATAATAAGTTGTGTGCAAAAAATTGCATTGACTGTATCGCTCATCGGGTCTTCGGTAGACGCGATTACGTCTGTCACAATTATACAAACCGAACCTTGACTCATCAGTCCAAAGAATACGTTCCCAATCTGCTTCCATCCAATTAACATGCTCATTGGCAAAATTCAATCTGGCTCTTCGATGATCTACTGTTAATGCGGGTCCTCGAGCAGCAATCCTGGGTCTTAAATTTGCCTCCCTCAGTCGTCGGCGTACAGTTTGAACGCATATGAGTGGACCACCTGCGTCTTGAAGTTGTGCTCTTAAATGTGTTGCAG
>CAXKVY010002254.1:0-21545 GCA_964058915.1 Tetropium fuscum
TCTCATCCTGTAGATTAATTTTAATATTTTTGTCATGAATGACTTTAATCTGAGCGCCAGGAAGTTGGCACACGGTAGCATGGAGTTCATTAAAATTATTTATATTGTCCACTATGATAGGCGGAGGCGCTTGTATTTTTTTTTTTTTTTTTGAAAACAACACATTTTGAAAAATAATTACAAATGCAATACATACCTACCTCCTACCTACCAGATTCTCATCGCACTTTTTACAGCCAATCAAAATTAGAAACTGACCTTGAGGTATTTTACCGTCATTGTAAATTTTCATTTCATTCGTGGCTAGGTAGGTACACGGTTTTAATTTTATAAACAGTCTATAGAATTTTCAATTTTGCCCATTGATGTAAATTATTAATTTGTGATCTAGGATGGTAAGGACCTACATAAAAATAAAGTCAATGAACAATAGGTACCTACTTATGTAATAAACCAGAGAGCGTTTCCAATTTTCGTAAATCCCAATAAAACGCCTAACTTATATCGTTGTATTTATAACCTAGCGGCCTCAAGCACTGGGATATTTTTTGGATAAAATTATTTGAGAAATGTCTTAAGTGGAGGAGGTACATATTAGTACCTACCTCAGTACATGTCAGTACCTACTTCGAGCAGCCCATAAATCAACTTTTTTTTTGTTAAAGTCGGCTCTGCTCTAACCCCCACTATAAATTTTTGCTGTCAAACAATATTTTCCTTACATTTTTTAACATACCTATCCTACCTCGTAAATAAAGTGAGTTCTGGTGGAAAGCGGTGTATACCTACATAGGTAGGTATATAAATAATATATAGGTAGGTAAACGTCTTGCTTCGCCGTTTTGGGTTTTTGTATAAACTCGAGCATAAAAACAATTTAAAAAACGGGACGTAAAATTTACCTACCAACACTAGGAGGTACTTAGGTACCTCTGAAAATACATAAATACCGAAGTATCTGTAGTACCGAAAATTAATATTTAGTTTATTTTTAGTTACAGGACTTTTTTGTTTCGTCAGAAGTACCACCTACCAACACCGCTCAGATAATAAAAATAACCGTATTATATTGTATCACAATAACATTTAAACAGCACTATATATATACGCGGATATCTCAACCAATGCGAATGACCGTTGCGGATTATAGAAATGAGCGCAATACCCGCAAACCCGCCACTGTAAGAAATCCGAACGTTTGAGAGTCCATGGGGACTGTCAAACAAACACAGACGGCGCATCATTCCAATAAGTTAAAAAGAGACACACTGCTCGATCATCCAGTAATTTTGATATAGTATTGTGGAATATGATAGTTTAATTGAATGTTGAGAAATTTGTGAATTACATTTGGCAACATACATATTAGATAGATTGTAATTAATACCCGTAAAGTTCGTAAGATATTGTAAAATGTGATTTTAATAAAGAAATATTTATATACCGGGTGGTCCAAACAAGGGTGGTAAGGACCCTTTTTGGTTTGCCCTTAACTTTTTTGTTTATTAACCGATTTTAATCAGTTTGCTATTGTTGCTTATAGAACAGAACATACTATGGACAGAAAACAATGATCAATTTTTAAAATTCAAGATGGCAGCCGCGTTTTGAAATTTCTTTGAGGTAGCGATATTAGAAGTAAAAATGTCATGTACTTATTATGAACACACTTTAATATCTCATATAGTTACCTTCTTCAGCGTCCGGTAAACCAGTGGTTGGATCACAATCCTTTACGATAAACTTAAGAACAGCTCCAAATATACCAATACCGTTTGGTAGATCATTTTCAGGAAACTTGATGATTGCATACGTAGTACCCATCTCATTGTATGGCAATTTGGGACAGGGTATTTCATCTACGATTGTGAATCCTTCGCTCGGATCCAGTTGTACCCTGACATTTTCTAATAATTGATCACTTAACGTATTCAAGCAATCAAACTGCAAAACAATATGACTCGTATAACAGTGTTTAACACATCTCACGAAGTATTCTGTTTCTGATTCTGTCAGTTCAACCACTTCAGAGCTCCGGAATAACGGTCCTAACTCTTGAATACCTGGTAGGTTACTTAATTTTTCGGCAAAAGTTTCCTCTCGCGATACTGGGAATGGTCTGGCTGGTCCCTGACTAATTAACATTCCCTCAGATTTACGTTTTACTTCCTGTTCGTCTAAGCTTTGAACAAGCGCTAATGGGACTGATTTAATATCGAACGGGTCGTTTGTAAGGCCCTGGATATATTCCTTCAGTGATCTCTCTAATGATGGAATAGATACCTGAAAAAATAATATAACTATAAAAAAAAACTGAAAAAATAAATAACTATCTCATTTTATTTCAGAAAAATCGGATTTACTTTTAATATAGATTTGCCAATATAGACCAGGGTTGATAATTTTTGGAACCAAAAAATATAATAGTAGGATGTAAGCCATTGGAAAAGGAAGAAAATATAACAAAAATGAAAGGGATACGTAAGGGGTATGTAAGTACAGGGTAAGTCTCTTAAGATTGACACCCCCCTTATCTCACTTATCCTTTGCCGATTTAACTCATTCTAAAAAGGAGTGGACGCGATTTTTGATAAATTTTTATAATCTGAGAATGGATATTAAAAATCTCGTAAGTTATACAGGGTGGAAAATAAAACATGATTTTTTTAAATGGAACACCCTGTATATTTTTATACCAAAATAATGTCCTTAATTTTATGAATAAAAAAATATCTAATTGTTATATAATCACTCCATCCGTTCGTGAGATATTACTAAAAACTTATCACATTACGGGTGTCAATTATAAAACAAAAAACATATCAAGATACCTCTGGAAACAATGCCATTAATTGAGATAATAAATAAATAATATATAGGTGACAATAACAGTAACGAGTAATAACAATAAACAACATAAGCCTAATAAAAACAAATAAAAGTCAATATTAATACAGTAACACAATAGAGTAACACAATTTTATTTATTTACACGTAACGTAATTAAATATTTTCAACGTATCTACCGTATCTGAATACACATTTGGCATCGCTTTATAAAATTGCTTCTCACCCTTTGAAATATATCACCATTTTGGTTTAATTCCTCAATTTTTACACGTATGCATTCTTTTAACTCATTCATATTATTAAAAACCCCAGTTTCGTATATATCTTGTTTTATCGTACCCCAGAGAAAAAAATCCATAGGTGTTAAGTCCGGACTTTTAGCGGGCCAATGTATAGCACCGTGCCTTCCTATCCAAATAGGATATTTTCTGTTTAGGTATTCGGTGACGTTCCTTGCAGAGTGTGGTGGTGCTCCATCCTGCTGCCAAATAACAGATCTGTTGTCCACTAAATTAATATTATCTAAATAATTTTCAACTGGATGTTGAAGGATATCCACATAACGTTGTGTATTTAAGAGCCCATTTATAAATACAGAACCTACAATAGCATCCTTGTGGATGCCACACCACACGTTTACAGTTTGGTATCCTTGCTTTTTTATTTTTTTTACAATATGTGGATTTTCCGCTGCCCAGTAATGTGCATTTTTTCTGTTAAAAATTCCCGCAGTAGAAAAACTGCTTTCGTCAGTCCAAAAGACATGACTTAGAAACTCATCATCTTCCTCTATTCTATCAAGTATGTCTCTGCAGAAGGTTAACCTGTCTTGAAGGTTGTTGTCATCTAAATATTGAACGGGCAAAATAATATATGGTTTAAAATTATGGCCATGTAATATTTTTATCACACTTCTTTGTGATATATCCAATTCTATTGCTGCGGCATAGGATGATTTGGATGGATTTTCAGCAAAATATAATAACGCGTTGAGTTCTGTGTCTTCTCCTGTTTTTGTTCTTTGCCTTTCCCTTTTCTTGTCTCTCAGAGATTCGGTATTCCTAAACTTTTCATAAATGTTTTTAAAACTATTTTTGGAAGGAGGTAGCCTTTCTCGAAATAACCTAACATACTCCCTCCGAGCAAGAGACTTATTCTTGTTGCACTGAATATAAATTTCAAGTAACTCTTTTCCCTCTTCCAATGAATATACCATTTTCAAAATAACTTGCTTCTTTACGTACACTACGTATTTTTTACGCTAATATCTAAGAGAGTGAACTACTATCTCACAAAAACTGGATGACATCTGTCAACAAATAAACAATGCAAATATGCATTGTTTCCAGAGGTATCTTGATGTTCCTATTTTATAATTGACACCCGTAATGTGATAAGTTTTCAGTAATATCTCACGAACAGGTGGAGTGATTATATAACAATTACACATTTTTGGATTCAGAAAATTAAGGACATTATTTTGGTCTAAAAATATACGGGGTGTTCCATTTAAAAAAATCGTGTTTTATTTTCCACCCTGTATATCTTACGAGATTTTTAATATCCGTGCTCAGATTATAAAAATTCATCAAAAACCGCGTCCACTCCTTTTTTGAATGAGTTAAATCGGCAAAGGATAAGTGAGATAAGGGGGGTGTCAATCTTAAGAGACTTACCCTGTACAATTCTAAGCTATTTAATAAAATTTACACTTTAATGACTCCAAAAACTTATGATTCCATGTTACATTGATGTACAAAAAAATTACAAATCCATAAAACATAGAGGTTGCAAAAAACATGCGAAAATAGTTGTTCTAAATATTAACGAAAGATTTAAAAATGTGACTGCTGCAATTTTTTTCAGTAAAAAAGTTGATTTATTAAATTCTAATTACATTTCTGTCATAGAAGATCTCATAATATATAAATAAAACTTATCCATTAGTTTTTGTCTCTTTGATGGCATTTCTTCATCTTTAGATTCGACAAACCTTCCCTTGTGCATTTTAAACCATGTTCGGCAGCCACATTTTAAACTGTTACATCCAGTTTAGTATAGTATAAAGAGACAGAAAAATCGCATTTACTAAAAAAAAATACTTAATGGCTGAAATTTTGAGGAATTGTTCGGGGGCATGTCCTGAGCCTAAAACTGAGTTTTCGTATTCGAGGGCGCGGGGGAAGATACTATCCCGTGTCTATGTAGGGTTGACTTGGTTTTAATTTTTTATCTTCGTTGCTATTGCCCGTACCGCCAAGTCCAAGAGATCAAATTTGTGGAAAATGAAATTATCTATCTAATGATACCAAAATCGAGGTCATACGTCGATTAGGTCAATCACAATGGCCGGTCAAAGATCAAAAGTGAATTGACCGCCAAGTTTGCTAAAAATTAATTTCTTGCACCCGCAAAACTGGTTCTGGAAAGGCCTGTGGGCGTCGAAAAGCTGGGTTGAAATGTTCTCCGATTTGTGGGACTTGTAGCGGTACCGCGTGCAACAACGTCGCACAATATTCAACCCTGTAAGAACATGACGATTTTCAAAACGACGTCAGAAACTCACCATCAGAAGAAGATGAAGGTGATCAAACAGAAGACGCTCGTGGTGACACATTCGGAACCGATGATGAACACGAAGGAGGCGAAAAAAGTCCATCCAAAAGGGCGAAATTCACATGAAAGTTGGAAGCAGGAAAACTTCAAGGTAAAATTAATAATCGAAACACGAAATAATCAAAAATCACACGGCAATACACACACATGCATGACAGAGCGTTAAATACGCAATAGTTGGGGTTTTATAGGGTTTTAGTGAGTAGAAGTCTCACACTATTAGGCAAGGACAGACCTTCTCGTTTGTCCATGATGGATTCCCGTTTTCCCTTGAACAAAAAAAAACAAGTACGACTTAAAAACTACATTATTTATTTTACTTAAAAATGTAAGGATAATTCTTCAACTTGGTCGTTGGATTGACGGCAAACTATTTATCGTAGATGAGCATTTGAGCACTCATTTTGTAGGTAATTTCAAGTACTTCAAAATGGTATACAAGCAATATGCGAAAAAACCTACCGGTTTACCGTGAGACCGGTAGGGTTTTTTCCCGAAAAACCAAAAACTTTGACCGGCCATTGTGATTGACCTAATCGACGTATGACCTCGATTTTGGTATCTATGTGGGAAATGAAATTATCTATCTAATTATAATTTCATTTCCCACAAATTTGATCTCTTGAAGTTAGCGGTATGGGCAATAGCAACGAAGATAAATTAAAAGCAACTCAACCCTACATAGACAGGGGATAGCAAATAGTTTAGAGCAATATTTGTTCTCAAAATATTGTAAATATCTTATTAAATATTAACTTTATTAACTTATTTGGTTGTTAATTATAGTAGTATATTTCGATTTGAAATTTTTTTGTTTATCAAAGTAACATGGAATCTTACGTTTTTCGAGTAATTAAAGTGTAAATTTTAATAAATAGCTTAAAAATGTACATAATGATTAAAAAAAAATTTTGATTCGGTTTTTTTCGTTTCTTTGAATTTTCTGAGAAAATTCACCATAGTAATGTATTTTTTTTAGACCATCAGAAAGTAGAGATTTCTACGAACAAAAAGCCCACCGACTTTTTTTAATAAAGCAGATATTTTGACGGGAGAATTTTCGATTGAAAATTAGGGCGCTTTTTCGATATTAAGTCAAAATAAGGTGAAAAAATAAATATTTTAAATAAAAAAAAATTACAGTGTGTTTGGGACATAAAAAGGTAAGTTTTCACCAAATTTCTTAACATATTTTTTTTTGTAAAAGAAAAATAAAAAACCAAAAATTTGGTTATTTGAATTTTTCACATAAATTTTGAGGTTATGTGAAAAAAGTGTAAATACAAAAGTTGTAGATCTTTTTATTACCTACAACTTTGCCATTTAACTTTTTTCCATAGGACTTGTAGTTTTGCCGGAAATCGATATAAACCGTTTTTTACCCTTAAAAACCTCCCACTTTCCAAAACCCTTTCCACTTCCCGACCTCAGATCGCCCGTAACTTATTTTTCCTTTCATTATTGATATATTCTCTTCATTTTTCAATGGGTTTCATCCTACTATTATTTTTTTTCACTTTTTACCATTTTCAAAGGCCCTGGTCTATACCCCTTTGCAATAGTACATAATCTAAAATTTGTTTTGACTTTACTTCCATTATGGAATATGTTATGTATTTTGCTGAAAAACCCGATGAATTGTATTGCCCGTCTCCAGAAATCCAAAGATCGAAGAGGATCTGTGGATTTTGCCGCATTATAATTTTCAGTTTTGTTTCACCCAAAAATGGTCAATTACTGAAAAGCATTTGTTCATAAAAATGGCTCTTAGATAATGAAAACTGAAAATAGGATTTTTTTCCGAAATTGCTGATAAATTTTCCACTGGTTATGTGTAAATCGTTCGTCAAAAAAAGCTCCTTTCAAATCTGTTTATAAATATTGTTATACTCTGGTGCCGAAATAGTGTGATTCATCACCAGCATATGGACGGCTCAGGGAGATGAGGGGTGAAGGGAGCAAAATTCCATAGGCGCATCATTTTGGAGGGGGCAGAATAAAAAAAATTAAATAAAATATCCAAGTTATTAACATTGTTTTTAAGTGTACTTGTGATGGTTTCTTTTATTATCTTAAGAAAAATACTGTTATTAGATGGTTCTAAAAATGTGTGATATGTATACTCTATAAGTTTAAAGATTCCAGAATACTGTTCCAATATTCCTTCGTATACATTTTTGATCATTTTCAGCTCTCCTCCTGTCAAATTCGGTCGGTTAAGAATTATTGGCTTTAGAACGAATTTTTAGGTTTTAGAATTGTTGGTTTTGGAACCAATAGAATTATTTTAGAATTTGGTCGATTGGAATTATTGGTTTTAGAACCACTACTACTCGCATTCGTCGCTTCCATCGCATAAAAACACTAAACAGTCCCGTGTAACACAATATACGTATACACAATATTATAATTATAATTAATATTAACACAACACAATATTATAATTAATTTATATCTTGATTTAACCGTGCATCACACATAAAGAAATGCCACTGTCGCGCCTAAACATGCATGAAATAGCGCATGCATCAATATATCCATGGAAATCCCACGTCTCCCTCTGACCAATGAAATTTAATTAAATTTAGAACCGCCTAAAACTCACCAATGAGAGCGGTAGACCCGGTTACTAATGAGTTCTGCTCACCATTTCTATGGAGTGTAGACAAATTTGCACGCTAAGAAATTCTGTGATCCATTGCAAATAGGCAGACCGTTCAATTGTGATGGTGGTGTGATATTATGTATGAATCACCACACTATTTCAGAACCAGGGTATATGAACAAGTAAGTTAGTACTAAAAGCATATATGTTCATAAAAATGCTGCTTAAACAATAAAAGCCAAAAATAAGATGGGACAACTTTTATTGCCCGCTTTAAAACGCTGTTGAATGTACTCCAGGGGTAGATAAATAAAATTTGTATTTGGTAAATTTATTTGCAGCATAGGAAATTAGTGATTGATGAATACGATTTGCGACGAAAAACTGTCAAAACATGCCTCTGCAAAAATGCTGTTCTTGTAGATATAAAAGTGAATTTTCTTTTGAAGCCTCTTTAATTCGTCAATTTAATAATTGAGCAGCAATAATTCAGTAGTTTGTATATATATATATATATATATATATATATATATATATATATATATATATATATATATATATATATATATATGTATATTTATATATATATATATATATATATATATATATATATATATATATATATATATATATATATATATATAGATATAGATATAGATATATATATATATATATATATATATATATATATATATATATATATATATATATATATATATATATATATATATATATATATATATATATATATATATATATATATATATATATATATATATATATATATATATATATATATATATATATATATATATATATATATATATATATATATATATATATATATATATATATATATATATATATATATATATATATATATATATATATATATATATATATATATTGTTTAAAGGTATGTTAGTCAGCCCGGTATATGTTCGGGTCGTTCGTTCACTCGGCACTTGTAATACATATAGACATGTATATATTGAAGAAATACAATATATGAACAATTTTTACCCCAAGCAAACATTGAGGGGTAAGAATATGACGAAAATAAAAATTATTTATATAATTAGGTTATAAGTCAGCCCGTTGACTTGGTTAGCCCATCTTTATATGTATACATATGCTATTTGTCTATTGGTCAGCCCAGCGGTGTTGCCATTACGTGGCTAGATGATTTTAACTCCTTCTCGGGTTCGGGCTCTTTTTATTTATTTACGCAGGAGACCTTTCTTTAGAGCATGTTTATATGTGTTGTTCAGTATCATTTATTATGAATATCATTTTATTTATTGGTTATATTAGAAGTAAAATTAGCTCAACTCGAAATTCTATGAGCCCACAATTTTCTAAACAATAGGAATGAAATGTACAAATTTTAAACGTTTGCGTATTAGTAAATACGTTAATATCGGCATACACTGTTTTAATTTTAAAAACGCCATATATTTGAGAATTCGCCGGGACACGTTGATTTTTATTTTAGGGGGAACATTTTTGAGAGTCCAGGGGCCTTGCCTCCTAACCCTTGGTAACCCCCCTCCTAACCCCTGGTAACCCAAATTTTCATATTTTAAGAAAATACATTTTGGAAAACATTTTTGGAAATCAGTTGAGATTTTACAAAATTATTTAAATGGCACAATAAAACTTACCACCCCCTGTAATTGAAAAACCGGAAAATATTTTAAAATTCATGAGGTTTCGTTATCACAGTCATGAGGTTTTGTTATGTTCATGGCCCTCAAGCCCTAGTAACCTCAATTTTAAAAATTATAAATGGAACTACCCCACGTGTTCACATCAATTCAAAGCTCTTTTCATGGCGAATAGAACAGGTTTCGGTCAAGTTACCCCCCCCCCCCAACTGCAGTAACCAAACCGAAATGTGCGTCATAATTTTGCACACCCTACCCCGAATTTTGCACACCTTGCCCTAGGAACTGGACAGGGACAGGGAACTGGACAACGAAAACGTAAAAGGGGCCAAATTGACGGTTGCCCCCCTTGTACGCGAATCTAAATACTTTTACAGGTTATACACGTTCAGTAGTAACAGCCTCTTGAAAAGTTACCTTGAGTTCTTCCCATGCCCTAGGTAAAAACCATTTTGTAGCCTTTATAATCATTAAATTTTGTATAATTTTGCACACCCATTTCCAAATTTTGCAGACACTCAGATAAGCCCCCAAAGCCTTGAAAAATTACTTTCAGCCCTTGGTACCCTCCTCCGCCCATGGTAAAAAACATTTTCTAGCCCTTATAATCATTAAATTTTGCACAATTTTGCACATCTATTTCCAAATTTTGCACATCTATTTCCAAATTTTGCACATCCTCAGCTCAGCTTCCACAACCCCTTGAAAAATTACCTTCAGCCCCTCCCTCGCCCTAAGAAAAAAACATTTTCTAACTACTGTTATATTTTGTACAATTTTGCACGCCTATTTCCAATTTGTGCAAAATCTCAGATTAGTCTCTACAGCCCTCGAAAAATTACTATCAGGCCCACCCTAGGTAAATAACCATTCTCTGGCAATTATAATTATTCAATTTTGCACACCCATTTCAAAATTTTGCATAGCCTCAGATTAGCTTCCACAGCCTCAGATTAGCTTCCACATCCTCATGAAAATACCTTCAGCCATTCCCACGCTCTAGGTAAAAACCATTTTCTACCCTTTATAATCTTTAAATTTCGCACAATTTTGCATACCCATTTCAAAATTTTTCAGTCTCTGGTTAGCCCCTACAGCCTCTTGAAAAATTACCTTCAGCCCCTCCCTCACCCTAGGTAAAAACCATTTTCTAGCAATTATAATCCTTAAATTTTGCACACTAATTTCAACATTTTGCACAGCCTCAGATTAGTTTCCACAACCTCATGAAAATACCTTCAGCCCCTCCCACGCTCTAGGTAAAAACCATTTTCTACCCATTATAATCTTTAAATTTTGCACAATTTTCATTACCCATTTCCAAATTTTGCACAGTCTCAGATTAACCCCGCACAGCCTATTGATAAATTACAACGATTAAAATTACGAAAACAACGAGCCACATTCCTAACTTTTGTTTATAAACATATTGTTCGAATACGTAAACTAATTTACTAAGATTAAAAATGCAAAATTATATTGCAGTTGTAAAAATCCTATAATTAATCCAATTTATCATAAAATTAAAATATATTTATAAAGGGAGTTTTGTAATATAAATAAAAATTATCCCTCATTATGATTGTTTTTTGAGAACAGCTCTACGATAGTTTTGAAACGAAGCTGAGCAGTAGAGTGTGGCTTCAGTGTATCAAAAAACTTACTTATAATTGCTAGAAAATACCTAGGGCGGGGGAGGGGCTGAAGGTAATTTTTCAAGAGTCTGTGGCTAATCTGTGCAAAATTTGGAAAAGGGTGTGCAAAATCGAGCAAAATTTAAAGATTACAATGGTTAGAAAATTGTTTTTACCTAGGTCTTGGGAAGGGCTGAAGGTAATTCTTCACGAGGCTGTGGGGGCTAAACTGAGGCTGTTAATTTGACCCCCTCCCATAAGTTTTCCCTTTTCAGTTACCTAGAGGGCAAGGTGTGCAAAATTCGGAATAGGGTGTGCAAAATACGTGCAAAATTATGACGTATATTTCGGTTTGGTTTCAGCAATTTGAATAATTTTATAAAATCTCATGCAATTACCAAAAATGATGTACTGCTGTATTCTCCGTGGAAAGGGCTTTCAAATGATGTGTAACACGTGGGGTAGTTCCATGTAAGATTTTAACATTGGGGACTGCCAAAAATGTTCCCCCCTAAAATAAAGATCGACATGTCTCGGCGAATTCTTAAATATTTTCCGGTTTTTCAATTACAGAGAGTGGTAAGTTTTAAAATGAACATAGTGTATATTATATATATTATAAATACCGCTTCCGCTTTCACCAAAACTGTCGCCATTTAAAAATTTTTTAAATCAAACATTTATTCCGATTCTGCATGAAATTTGCTACACAATCAAAATTTTTCACATTTTCCTCAAATATAGATATTCTACATCTACACGTTTTTTTATTCATTCAGTAGCTTTAATTTTTACATCCGTTAACATGGGTATAATTTGTGCTAATTTTTTAGGAAGCGTCTCTAGAAAAACGCAATTTGATTTGTACACATATTCTAAAATATGTTTAATAAATATATATTTTTTAATGCCTTTAAAAAAAATAGCTCAGATTTTTTTATCTATTGATTTGAACATACTTAAAATAATTATTAACTTGCCACTAAAAGTGTTTGAAATGGCAGAATATAATTTAAAGCTCACTATATAACTGGAAATTAAATATGACGAAAATAAAATTAAAAAAATCTATCCTGATAACAACTGACTCCATATCACAATAAGTTTCTGCAATAAACACCGGTTTGGTGTCGTCACAATCCTCTGTTAGCTTTATTCTTAATATTTCATACGCATTACCACCGTTGTCAAGTTTCGGGCTAACAAATGTACCATCCACTAGAAATATCTGTATAAAATTGGGCTGACCAATAACATTTTGTCGTAAATATGTATATCCGTCAACAGCGCTATCTGGAATACGGAATTCGTAATTGAATACGCTATATGCTATATGTAAATTGGCCATTGGTCGTCCCTCCCCAAAACATGTCAAAAGTAATATTACAATCCCTCCTATCGATTAAAGCATGTATACAGTGCGATTTCTTGGTGAGCCCAAAGTCGGGACGACCAGTGACAGATTGGGCTGACGAAAGATCGCTTCATATATTGTATGGGCTTACCAATGACCATAAACACATCTATATATATATATATATATATATATATATATATATATATATATATATATATATATATATATATATATATATATATATATATATATATATATATATATATATATATATATATATATATATATATATATATATATATATATATATATATATATATATATATATATATATATATATATATATATATATATATATATATATATATATATATATATATATATATATATATATATATATATATATATATATATATATATATATATATATATATATATATATATATATATATATATATATATATATATATATATATATATATATATATATATATATATATATATATATATATATATATATATATATATATATATATATATATATATATATATATATATATATATATATATATATATATATATATATATATATATATATATATATATATATATATATTTTGTGAAAAGTAATCTTGGGTTTGTAGCATTTCATTACATAGAAATAAGCAAATAGACGAATAAGAAAGAAAACACACTTACCAGTGCTATGTCTGGACACGGAATGTCTGCATACGGAAATGAATCACTATACATACGAAAACGAACCACTTAGAAGTTGTACAAGTTCTTTCACCTTTCTTGAGGATCTTCAGAGTAGTATACGATTTATTTCATTGATCATTATTGAGATATATATTGAGATATATATATATATATATATATATATATATATATATATATATATATATATATATATATATATATATATATATATAGATATATATTGAGATTGAACAGGTCGCTGGTCCTGACTAGCTAGCGGAGAGATATGGTCGTGAATTAGGAGGCCGTTGCGATACAAGCTAAGTTAAGATAAAGATAAGTTCAGTTTGTGGAAAAATACTATTCTTACCTACGCCGGCTCTTGCTGCAAAAACGCTAAGGCAGGCTGCTTATGGTCACTAAAATATTAAATAATAATCCCACGGCTAAGCGGATTAAGGACAAATAAAAACCAAGATTTTTGTTTAAATTACAGGGAAAACAAAACGACAATCCGTCTTAAGTTTACAACGCGAAATAATCTAAACCCTTTAAATGAATTATCATAGGTATTATTGCAGGTTCATTTATGAAATGCAAGGCAAAACCCGAAATTAATAGCAATTGAAACGAAGGCGAAATAAACGAAATAGCTGCTAGAGCAAGAACACAAATGCGATAAAATTACTTAACTAAGTATCAAGTTTTTAACGTTAAGTCACAGAGGAGAAAATTAGAAAAAATCTTGTATGAAACACGTTGGGAAACACTATTTTGTGTAACTCGCATCCTTTTGCAGGACTCGCTAGCGCTCGTTCCGCAGAAATCTGCTCGTTACACAAAATTGTACTTTTCCCAACTGGTTACATAAATAGCTATTCTATTTCACTTTCACTCTCCTTATTTCAGGCAATATCTTATTTTAACAATTAAATAATAATACATTATATATGTTTACGTTTTTTTTAAAGATTATATTCATAGAATAATTATATACAGCTATTAAATTAGAATATGTTTCAATATTCCTGGTGTATTATACACAATAATATCAATTTAGGAGGTTGTTTATGCTATCAGTATGGATATGTATGGATTTCGTAAACAAGTGGCATATAAAGAATTTAACAAAATTTTATTTAAAACTGACAGTACTAAAATACTAACACTAATACACTAAATTTTACTAATATTATTCATTGTCTCTCAAAAACTAAATACTCAGTATCACTTCTCTTGCTCCTCACGTGTCACTTTGTTTCTTCTAATTATATATATCGAAAAATAAATTTCAACTTTATTTTAAGATTACCGCAGGAAATTTTTCAAACTGCAAAATTACTTTTAAAGATGGAAAGGGGAGTCGGCAGCAAAAACCAGGGCAAAACCCTTGATGAAATCGACGTAGAATTGGAATCGTGGGATCGACAATCTTTCAAGGGAAATATAAACGGTAACAATTATTACCACCAATTTAAAAAAATAAAAGGCAAAATCTCTCAAGTAGTAATTGCCTAAATGAACTATGTTGGATATTTGTTCCATTTATCTACCTTTACGTACTACTTTACGTAATACCTTTACGTACTGAAAGGGATATTACTTTACGTAATGTCCCTTTCTAATAATAATAATAATAATAATAACAGCAGTTATAGCAACAGTAACATTAATAACACTGAACCGTTTTTTCCAGTTTTTCTCATTTTTGATTAGTCATTATTAGAATCCGAGGCAGATGAGTCAGATGAACCAAATCAACCAGTTTGATGCAACTGGTACACCAACAATTAATTGTACGTAGTCAACCAGATGATCCAAATATTTTTGTCTGTGTTAATAATATTGTACAAGTTCCCGAAAACAAAGATCAGAAGTCTAGTAATATAGTAAAGTAAAAAGGTAAAGAAGAATAATTTTATTTTGGTGTGTATGTGATTATTAAAAATGCATTCAACTCCATACAAATAATTGTTGAAATTATTGTAAAATAATTGTGCACGAAGTTCATTACATGATATACATGAAGTTCTTAAACATGATTTATTCTTATACACGTAGACGCATCGAACTTTATGTATAATGATTTGACAGCAATTTCAAAATTTATTTTTATGGAGTTACATACATTTTTAACCATCACGCGCATACGCCAAAATAAAATATTCTTCTCCTATTATCTTACATGATAATGAATTTAATCTTAAAATGATAATTAAAAAATCTCATGTTCTATTAATTACAGAACCATTAAGCAAAAAAAGGGAAAAGACTAAGATAGAAGCCAAAAAAAGAAATTGCCGTGGATCGTGGAAACAAGAGAAGATGTTGAAAATTTTCAAAACTCACATTAAATACAAAATTGCCCCCAAAGAAGCAGAATGCTTGAAGATGCGAGATCATTTAGATTTATTTAGAGAAAAGAACTGGGTACAAATTAAAACATTCGTATATAACACTTATAAGAATTTGTAACAATGCCATTTTTTTATCTTAATATATAGAGTAGAACATTTTCCTGAAACGAGGAAATTCAATAAAAACTAGAATATATTTTTTATTTCTTATTTTATCAAACTGTATCATATAACTCAAATAGCCATTTAGTCAAGACAAATTAGGAACAAAACTCATTATTTTCTATTTGTTTAAATTTAGTTGTATGAAAACCAAATAATTTTACTATTATTTTTACTTTGCCATACACTTTCCTAGAATTTTCGGCTCAGCAATTTCACATATAACGAGGGGTGGGGGCATACATTTTTGGAGAGTTTTCAGCTTTTCTCAATGCCCAGTGGTGCAAATATAGCAAAACTATATATTTTCAGTTCCAGTGCGATACCAGCTTTGTGTTTATGTCACATATAAAAAAAATGGAATTTCCACAATTTTCCTTACAAAATATTTTTGCAAGAAAACCGAAATAGTTTTTCTGTAAACTTTATATTGCAGTACATAGCCATACATTTTTCCAGATTTTTTGGCTCGGCAATATCAGAAATGAACGAGAGGATGTACATGTTCGGCTTTTGCTAAAATCCTTATGATGCAAACAACTATATTTTAGAACCAACATGTCACTAGCTTTTAGTCGACATTCATATCACACTTATCACACATCGTGTCACCAATCATATCACAAAAAAAATTATTTTCACCGATTCCCAAAGTATTTTTGTTTTTCCACTTTTACAAAATTTGACTTTAGCACTTTTGAGTTAGCAAGATCTATTTCTAGTTCAAATTTGATGGAAAGACACTGATCCTACCAGGTTTCTGTTTTTTGCCTTTTGCGACACGGAATTCTATTTTTAAATTATTGTTTGCTCGTATGCAATTGCAGACACATTCTTTAGGTATTGCCAAGCAAGACATTCACAATATGATAACATTTACCTACACAATATTTAGATTGATGTTCTTTCTTCATTTATTATTTTATTACCATGTTCAGAAAAGAAGATTCAATATATTTATTGAATAGGTAACTTTGAGGAAGAAGAAGAGACACAGTTTTTTGCTTCATGCTTTATAATGAAGGGCGACATGAAAGTTAAAACTGCATATTTTCCAAAAAAATATTTAGAGCATTTTTTGTAGCTGCTACTTTTCAATATATTTTCACGTTGTGCTGAAATGTTTGATACTTTTTATTTTATTGTATTAGTATGTTGGTTTTGAGTTCAGACATAAACCTACACATTCTATGATAATAAGATATATTTGAAATATACAAATAAAGAATGTTTCTTCTGCCTTATGTTGGTAAGAAGTTTTTCCATTTTACGCTTTACTAGTTCATGAAATAGGTATTATCAGATGTGGAATTTCGAAGAATAATTTAGGATAGTCTTATACTGTGACAATTTTCTACTAATATATGGAACGCAATAATTCATCCCATACATTGACTGAAAATATTAGATTTACTGCCAAGCAGACTAACATAATATATTTAAAATGAATAAACCGTTTATGTCTGTGTTACGGATTTGTGATGCGACGTTGCCAAATGTACAGGTTCTCGTCTTGTCGATAAATTGTTATATACAAGATATGCACTGCAGCGCCCTCCTCAGTGCGTATGGTTTAAATACTTGTGTATAAAAATTGATAAAAACGATGAAAATGAGATCCGGGCTAAAATTTAGGTACAGATCACCCACACCTAGATTAATTGAAAAAAAATTATATACACATAGAAACAAGTCGAGATCCGATTCGGATCTCGACTTGTAAAATCGGATCTCCACTTGTATAATAAATATCACGAAATGATCTCGACTTGTACAGAAAATATATCTATATATATATATATATATATATATATATATATATATATATATATATATATATATATATATATATATGTATATATATAATATATATATATATATATATATATATATATATATATATATATATATATATATATATATATATATATATATATATATATATGTATATATATATGTATATATATATATATATATATATATATATATATATATATATATATATATATATATATATATATATATATATATATATATATATATATATATATATATATATATATATATATATATATATATATATATATATATATATATATATATATATATTTAACGCACAACCAAAAAGTTAACTCAAATTTGACGTTATGTATTTTCGACAATTTTTGTTCGTTTTGGTCGATTTTTTTTTCAAATTGTAGGTTTTTCTCTTAGGAATATCACTGTCTTAGTTGTTTTGGTAAAACGAATGATTTTGATATTATACCAGGTGCTATAAAAATGTTATGTTTTTTTCTGAAATTCAAAACGTCCTGTGGGCTATACAAGCTATTGCAAGTTATTGCAATTATAGCCAATTTAAAGCCTCATGTTTTTTCTACATTTTCTTTTTTATTCATTTGTTTATCTCTGTTACTTCATAAAATATCCAATTTTTGAGTCGACGTGATTTTTATTAAATTTATTAACTTTCTTTTTTGTCAAGTGCTCATTATTTATTACTCATTATACTGGTTCAATGCCTCATTTTGCGTTCTGTTTTCCTTGATATCTTATAATTTATTGAGAGATGCAAGGTGTTTCAGAAGAGAAAAAGGTCTTAAAAGGACAAAAACTCAAAAAACATACCTAGAAAAATGGATTGCTTTAATCAATAAAACAACGAATAACAGGAAACAAAACAAAAGTAAATAAAGAATTAGTATCTGGTGCTTCCACCCCTTCCACGAATGACCTCCCGACATCTTTGGTTCATACTTAAAACCAAAGTTCTGATTAGGTTCTGATCTAGGCCATTCCATAATTCGACTAGGCGTCCTTCCAATTCTTGTAAATTTTGGGGTTGTCGTCCCTCACTTCGTAACCGCCGACCAATAAAATCCCAAACATGTTCAATGGGGTTAAGGTCGGGGCTACGGGCTGGCCAGTCTATGTGATCAATTCCTACTTCTTCAAGATAATTTCTCACGATAAGACTCGTGTGGGGACGCGCATTGTCTTGCATAAGTAAAAAATTGGGTCCTATATAGGGGGCATAAGGCAAAACATGTGCTTCAAGAATGTCTGTGATGTATCTGTCAGAATTGAGATTTCCATTCACAGTTACCAAGTCTGTTCGCCCAGTCAAAGATATTCCGCCCCACACCATGACGGATCCACCTCCATAATAAGTTGTGTGCAAAAAATTGCATTGACTGTATCGCTCATCGGGTCTTCGGTAGACGCGATTACGTCTGTCACAATTATACAAACCGAACCTTGACTCATCAGTCCAAAGAATACGTTCCCAATCTGCTTCCATCCAATTAACATGCTCATTGGCAAAATTCAATCTGGCTCTTCGATGATCTACTGTTAATGCGGGTCCTCGAGCAGCAATCCTGGGTCTTAAATTTGCCTCCCTCAGTCGTCGGCGTACAGTTTGAACGCATATGAGTGGACCACCTGCGTCTTGAAGTTGTGCTCTTAAATGTGTTGCAGTTATAAATCGTTGTCTTACAGCATTTACTCTTAAAAAGCGATCCTGGATAGCAGAGGTAACACGAGATCTACCTTGACCGGCCCGTCTGGAATGTTCTCCTGTTTCCGCGTACCTTTCAATTGCTCTCGCTATAGTTGTGTGAGACACTCCCACCATGTAATGTAGCTGCCTCAACACATTCATCACGAGTTAAATTTCTGGTTTGGCGTTCCATTATTCACTAATTATTGCTGGACTGTCAACAAAAAACTAATGACACTAATGTCATAAAAACTAATGTCAGTTTGTGACGTGTAATCTCGATTTCCATAGCTTGCTAGCTGTTTGAGTGGTCTGATAAATGCATTTCATGTGAATAAAAGCATATGGTGTTTCAAAACGGTGTATTTCATGAAGTAACAGAGATAAACAAATGAATAAAAAAAGAAAATGTAGAAAAAACATGAGGCTTTAAATTGGTTATAATTGCAATAACTTGCAATACCTTGTATAGCCCACAGGACGTTTTGAAATTTCGGAAAAAAACATAACATTTTTATAGCACCTGGTATAATATCAAAATCATTCGTTTTACCAAAACAACTAAGACAGTGATATTCCTAAGAGAAAAACCTACAATTTGAAAAAAAAATCGACCAAAATGAACAAAAATTGTCGAAAATACATAACGTCAAATTTGAGTTAACTTTTTGGTTGTGCGTTAAATAAGTTGCGCAGTGTATATATATATATATATATATATATATATATATATATATATATATATATATATATATATATATATATATATATATATATCCAGAATGCATTGTATGTAAGAACATTTGAAAAGAAGCCGAAACATTTGAAACAATAATTGCATTGCAGTCTAATATTTACCTTAATAATAATGTAACACTTACTTGTAAGGTGTCCAAAATATAGTTATTATAGAGACTCTTCTCTTGTTTGCCTAATATATTACTGTAATATGTTGCCCGATCTCGAACTTCATCATCCGAATCCATCTGGCATCGGGTGAGTAATACTTGTATGTTCTCTAATAAATCCGGGCAGGCCGCGCCAAACTGAGCCATTGCAGATACCGCAGCGGCTCTGATGGACGGGCATTCCAAAATTACACGATTGTATATAAAGCGAATGTATCTGAAATTTAAGAAAAGGCAGGTAACAAAATGACAGGACTAATGATGTAACAAAACCAGAACCGGGCCTTTATTATTTAATCCTTTGAGGCCCCTAAATGAGTATAAAAAGTTACAAATACGACCTTTAAGTCATAGTCAAATTCAGTAGGTATAGACCTGGAACTTTATTCAGTTATTAATAAAGAAACAAAAAAAAGTTAATTTATGTATTACCCGATAGGATAAAAGAACCGCCCAAAGCAAGAAGCTATTTGAGTTTTTGCCGAAAAATAAAAAAAATATTTTTATAATTTTCTAATTACGAAAAATACTGTCGAGGTTCTGCAGAAAGGTATATTTCTGCAGTAAAAATTATTCATAATATAACGAGTAGGTACAACCAACTTCAAAGCAACTCCTACTAAGTTCTATGTTCGAACAATATGTATGTATAGTTGAACGACCGGCAACCCTGACCTACACAATGTTTTTCATTGGCGTAGACATTTTTTTTTCTTAGGGGGGTGAAAGTAGACGGTTTTTATATGCATATTTTCAACACCGCAGCTGATATTGAATGCAAGTTTCCCCACCACTCATGAAGTATTGCTTTCAGCGCGTTATCATTTTTTAGTGGGTTCGCTAGTAGCCATATTTCCCACAAGAAACAAAAATAATATGTATAAAACAGCTAAGTAGTCGAGAAAAATAAACTTTAAAACGGAAAAATAAAATAAATATACTTGCGATTGAAATACAATCATATTTATTGTGTAAGTAGGTACCTACCTAATCTACCAAATCGTTAACACTCAACAAAGACAAAGATTATTAACAGACAAGCTTTGACAAAGATCAGAGCTTGTTTGTTAATAGGTACCTACATAACTAAACCGAGACTAAATTCAACACATTTTTAAAAATCATTACAAATGCAATACATACATACCTACCTACCAGCTTCTCATCGCAAAGCGATTTCCAATA